>BCGF01000001.1:6614559-6793687 GCA_001599175.1 Pestalotiopsis sp. JCM 9685 | reverse complement strand
CATCGCTGCTGCCATCGCTGCTGCCATCGCTGCTGCCATCGCTGCTGCCATCGCTGCTGCCAGTACTGCCAAAGCAGCCATCAGAGCAGCCATCAAAACAGCCGCCAGAGCAGCCGTCAAAGCAGCCATCAGAGCAGCCGTCAAAGCAGCCGTCAAAGCAGCCGTCAGAGCAGCCGTCAAAGCAGTCACTCCAGCAGCCGGCAGCCAATGCGGCAGCCAATGCGGCAGCCAATGCGGCAGCCAGTACGGCAGCCAGTACGGCAGCCAATACGGCAGTCAGTATAGCAGCCAGGACAGCTATCAGAACAGCCGCAACATACACATACACACACACACACACACACACACACACACACACACACACACACACATACACAACGGGAGGAGCAAACGGGGAAAAACAAAAGACAAAGGGAAGACCGGGAAGACCGGGGAAGACCGGGAAGATCGTTGGACCGTATATAGAACACTTGTACGGAGTATAATCATGGGCAACGGGGACTGGCCACCCCCGTGTCTATGATCCTACACCGGTACCAGACCTGGCCAGTCTGGATACATACCTAGGTACCTACCTACATTCTGACCTATTTATTAATATTAAAACTGCTTTTAGGGAATATACCGGGTTTGTACAGTGCTAATAACACGGTATCACACACGTATTCCTCGTGAACCACTGTTGATATAGTGTGTAAGACGCTGTATTTAGGGTAAAATACTCACGGGACACTGTAAAACAGCATAAGACCTGCGTAAAACAGTGTCTTCAGGGTTGTTTTTTACCCAATACGGCGGTCAGCCCCTGTTTTTTGTCAAATATGTCGGTGCGGTCGGCGGCCGACACGCCCATTGGCCCATACCACAACGAATATGTCATGATGTTCGACTTCACACCCGATGGCAGCAAGATCGTACGCGTGCGCGAGTTCGTCGACAGTGCAGCCAGTGGCAAGTTCTTTGCCCGGCTCGGCGAGATGGCAGAGAAGGAGGGAAACCCATGGAACGGAGCTGCGGCGGCATGGAAGGCATCTCCTAGCGGAATAGGCAAAAGTTCCAAGGGAAATCTTTAGAGCTGTATCGGCAAAAAGACCTAGTTCTGGAAGAAGGCTGTCATATTTTAAATGCATGCTGCCCTAATTCTGCAGATGACTTGTTTTAATGGCTGCTGTACAACCCTAACAAATTGATGATGGTATGATTGATCAGGCCAGGGATTTGCCGCACTGTTATTCCCCATGAATTAATCCCCTAGATGAGAACGAACAAGTTCTAAGCCTTACCCGCCCGCAACTTGATGGGGACTTTTGGCTCACTGCCCGAGATACTGTCATTCCACGTATGAATGGCAATTATTGACCTTTATTTCTACCTTACACGAATAAATAAGCCCAGTAACATCACCCTTCATCTTGTCAACAGGTTTTCCAAGCATCCGTGCTGATCTTTCGCAGAATCGGTGTTGCAATGGCGCGAGTTTTCCTCAAAGCAGCAACGTCAATTCCCCTCCAAACACCTTTTTCGTCTGCCCGTCGAATATCCACCAAGGATCTTTTTGGAGATGTTTTTGCATTCTTCAAGAAACCCAGTGGCTGGAAACAGGCCGCCCGTATCAACTGTGTCATGCTCATCACAATCGACATCCTATTAGTCATCCTCCTCATCATTGCAACCACAAATACAAGCAGCGTCAGCAAAGCTTTCATGTTCTTCCAGGGAACATGCGATGATGGAAGCGTATCAAAGCTCAACATGCTGCTTCATCTTCTCCTCAACACAGTATCAACCGTCGTTTTCGCATCGTCCAACTTCTTTATGCAGGTTGTCAACTCACCCACGAGGCAAGAGCTTGACCTTGTGCACTCCGAAGGGTTGTACTTGGACATTGGGGTGCCTTCTGTGACCAATGCCTTTCGTCTCGGGAAGTTTAAGTTATATGCCTGGGGGCTTTTGTCTCTCTCATCTGTTCCGCTGCATTTATTGTTCAACAGTATTATCTTCCAAGCAGACAGCCGAGTAAGTGACTATCATCTCACGATCGCGAACCCAGGATTTGTTGGTGGCGAGCCTTTCTACCCTCCAGGTGCATCGCTGCAGACCCTGGGCTTGACAGAACCTCTAAACCAAGTATTGAATTTGAGCGATGCGACAGACCCAACAACTGAAACGAACATCAACCTTGTGGCGGCCGCTGAGCATGGAGCACAATGGGCCAACCTTAGCTACGTCGACTGCTACAACGAGTACTTCGCTTGTGACGGTAGCACGCCATATAAGGATTTGATTATAATTGTGAATAACACGGGCGGCTGGACGCTCAAGGATGTTTGGACTTTGCTGCCAAATCAGACTGCATTCTGGAGCACCAAAGGAATCCCACCCGAAGCGTCCAATTCACTCTGGTACTCTACACAATGCATCGTACGTGACAATATCCACATTCACTCAATTTCAAGACTCAAAGCCTCATCGTAAGCCGAAAAGTCTCATGAGAAACCTACTGCTAATACGATTGCTTTTGCAGACCCAAGGAATTTTTACTGACAATCTATATTTCGAATGCTCTTCGTACTGCGGAAACGCCATCACCAACTATCAGGATTCACAACTAGACAGTGCATACCCAAAAGATGGCCGGATGAGTTACAACGAAACTTGGATCATATACAATCTTAAAGAATTTAGAAATGATGAATGGAGATCTCAAATCTGGGAAGGGTCTTTCGACAATGAAACCCAACTCAACTTGAACCGTCTCTCTGATGACGCAGGGTGGTATGAGGTCAATTATTGTCTCGCAAAGCCATACGAACGTGTTTGTCACCTTGGCCTTTCTAGCTCACTCTTGTTGGTCGTCACCTTGAGCGTGATGATAAAAAGCTTTATTGCAATTGTCATCACCTTCAGACTCAGTCAGCTCAAACATACCCCTTTGGCCACACTAGGAGACGTCATTTCTTCGTTCATCAAACAACCTGATTGTAACACACTCAACATGTGCACTCTCGACATGGCGAAAGTGCATCAAGCCATGACATCATTCAAGCCTGCGTTACCTGGTCCACAGCGATGGACGGTGCAGAAGAAACGACGTTGGAGCATCTTACCAAACGGTGCCTTGGCCATGAGCTACCTGCTTTTTGCTACAGGCATCATCACTATGGCATCTTTCTACGGCGATGGAAGAAGCAGAGGTACAATGTAGGAAACAATGAAAAGTGCTCATTGTCTGACGGATGCTTACAAATCTCCATCAAATAGTCCCAATCATTTCATTGAGAGCGACGAAAACCCATTCATACAGAGCCAACGGTGGACATTGCTGAAAGCGACGCTGTTGGCAAACACACCGCAGCTTTTCCTGTCAATTTGCTACCTATGGTACGTTATTCTACATATGGTCGCTGAATCTGCCTTGTCACCATGCGGCTTTCGCTTTTGGCGGCTTCAAAGCCTCTTCTAAGCCAAATCTTCCAACGTTCCCATGTAGAACAAGAAATTATCTGACTTCAATGACCTAGCTATAATGGTCTATACACTAGACTGCAAATGGCGAAGGAGTGGTCACAGTTCAGCAGTGGCTATCGCCCTTTGCGTGTGACCGACCCGTGGTAAGTGATTAGCGATGCCACAACGCCAGCCCGATATTGATTCTTGTAGTGGGAAACAGTATGCTACTTACCGGATACAGCTTCCCTATAGATACTCGATTCCGCTCATTTCGATCAGTATCATCATGCACTGGATTCTTTCGAACACTGTTTATGTGTATGTTTCAATGGGAGGTAAATATGACGGTCAATGTGTTGCCTGCAATATCTCCTGCTAATGGACTATCAAGGATATTTTGAAATCACTCGTGATGGTGCACCCGATTCCAGCCTGCCAGATAACACAGTTGTGTTCATAGGCTATTCCCTCACAGCTTTGCTCGTCATGATTGTTGGATCGTGCGTCCTCATCACTCTCCCCATCATTTTTGCTCGGAAAAAGCTCCCCGGCGGCATCGTTCACGTCGGAACCAACTCGCTGGCCATTAGCGCGGCGTGCCACGTATCGTCTTTATCCGGTGCGCGGGACAGCTCGAGCTCGAGGCCCTCTGTATTGCCGTGGCCAAGGGTTGAAGCACTTTCCTTCTCTCACGAGTCTGTAGGCAGCGATCTGGATGATGGGATCGTAGCAGATACGCCAGAGAACCAGGAGACAAGACTCATGCAAGGTGCCGAGGGGATCGAAATGGAATCTTTGATCGCCGAAACGCGACTACAGACCGAGTCGACCATTGAAGAGGATGCCCAGGCGAGTGTGACAAGGGATCAACGTTTGATCGAAATGTCGCAAAGCGAGTTGCGCTGGGGTGTAGTGAAGATGCCGCCGGAATTCTATGATCTGTTTGATAGCGACGTGCCCTACGAACATTTAGGGTTCGGCGTCCAAGAAGATATGGTGTCACCTCCGGTGCACTCCAAGTTCTACGCGTAGAATCAGAGGACTGAATGGGGAAGAACTTGCAATGACCGATTGAGGGAAGTTACAAGATGGTTGGACAGAGCGCACAGGGCCCATTAGCTCATCGAACTTTCATCATCCAGACACGTCTATTTTGCAGTTCAGAATTTCACAAATTTGGGATTCTCAAGAAAACAATACTGCTTTCCAGGCAAGATCGACGGGTAAAGTGAAGGGAACATGGTAAACAGTGTAGGTGAGTGTTGACAGAAGACCAAACTCTGCCCATCCGGAGATCATTTCCAAGTGTGTATATGGACTGTTCCCATTCCAGTTTGGAATCACACGAGTATGACGTCTTGCTCTTCCAATCCAGGTGTATCTACCTCGCCATGCATCATCCCGTGAACGTAAGCTTCCCCCAGGAAGTAGAAATTTTCTTGGCGATCATGGCCGATGGGCCTGAGGACATGAGCGGTGGTAGATCCGTTGATGATACAAACGTCGTCGCCCTTTTCTACGCGCATCGATCCAAAACCCCACCGGCCTTGCGCTGTCTTGAAGAGCCTCCTATTTTGCAGACACATCCACAGAGGGCCTAGAAATTGCATGAATGCTGTTCCGGGACTTGATAAGATTCTTGCTGCATCTTTAATACCAGTCCCGTTATTCTTCATACCAGTAGCTGGTTTGATATTGTTGGATCTGTCTCTAGTCAGCTTCCTAAGTCTCGTACAAATAGAAGCAAGCTCACCCTTGTTGAATTAGGTCTTGGTTGCGGATCATGGTTAGAAACTCCTCAATAGACGCGAGGAATTTACAAAATGTCTCATCGGTGATTTCGTAATCCGATTGCTCGGTGATGTTGCCGACCAGTGTGCGCCAGAACTTCTCATTGCGTAATAGATCACCCGTTACGGCATGCTGATCTGTGTCGGATGAAGCGCTTTCAAAAGTAGTCTCATCGAGCACCGTGTGAACGAACGATTGTATATCTGACACAACTTTGTACAACAGGCTCGAGTCCAAGGACTGCGAGCAAAACTTTCGGATCGATATCGGGGGCAATGGCGTTACGGAGAAGACGCGCTGGATCGAATCAAATATTGTTGCCTTCAAGACAAGCTGGTATGAATCTTGACCACGAGCGACGAAGCTGGCGGCTTTGCTCGCACAGTAGGGCTGGCGCCCTCTCGATCGGAGCTGGCAGATGCTATTTCGTGTCTGTTCGTCTATCTGTTGATGATAGTCGGGACACCAGCTCGGCAGGCCGGACCTCTTGCCGTCGAGAGTGCCGCGATCCAAGAGCCGCCAGAAGGGGTCCCTGGTGCGATCGGCGTGTCTGAACAAGTACTGCGAGAACGTGGTGTAGAGGTCACACACATTCATACTATCTTTGAGATCCAGCTCGGCGACTTGGCGTTCTTCCAGGAACCCAAACACTCCCCATATGCGATCCTTGGGTTCCCTGCATTTGTGGTCGCGGGTCATAGAGCATACTGTGCCAATCAAATGGCCAGGACTTTGCCGAACAGAAGGTACAGCTGTATCGACTCTTTCCTGACCGATGATTCTCTGCATCCTGGCCATGCCGACATTTCGCGAGATGCCCTGAAGTGGAAGACTCCGCCCTTCGCAGTCACGAAGCCCTTCCAGTCTATGGGCACAAAGGAGCGCATCTGTCACCTGCTCGGACTCAATCTCGTAGGATCCGCAGAGAAAGCTGACATGCCGCGCAAGTGCAAACTCTTGCACCGTCCAAACGCGCGTGAACCAGTCGTTGCAGAGAATGGCCCCAACTGCATCCCAGGTAGGCGATTGATTGTCAGGCAGACCGGCCGATTCCAAAATCGAAGAGCTGTTCGACCAACGGGCCGGTGGGTTTTGCTGCAGAGTCTGTCCTAGATGCGCAAGCCGCGGCAATAAAGCAATGGCGGCCTCGGTGCACTCTTTGCTGTCTCCGAGCCAGACCCAGACCTTGCTTGCTTGACGGTAGATACGATGCATCAGGCGTACCTGAGCGAGTTTCTCCGCCTCGTCTCGCTGGTTGATGCAGGTGGCATCGATCCACAGCGGTTGCGATGAGCGGCGCCTTGCAAGAAATGGTAACGCATTGTGGAGGTTCTTGTGTATGAGGAGCTTTTGATCATTGCAGATCAAGGGAAAGGTTTTCGAGGGGTCACCCCAAGTGTAGGACAGCGCCTCAAACCCCTCACAGCCTAGAGCCTCCAGATCGTGTAGACCAGCGGTTTGAAGCCGCCACTGAGGGGGATTCTGCGAATTTGATGTAACTGGAGTTAGGAGCCTTATTTCACCAGAGCGAAGAGGCTCGTAGCGAAAAGGTGGTATGTCTTCAGGCATGAGTGAACAAGCATGTGCAAGTGTAAGCCCGACCATTGCGACGGATCCAGACTCGGAATCTGGATAAGAGCGACGAACGAATCAACTGGTATGCTACAAAGTGGATACGTACGTAGGCAACGAGGATCCGATCTCGCAGATACTATTGGTCGCACAGGATGAGCTTGGCTTGCTGTTTGTATATACGTCCATCTTGTGTGTTGAATTGAATTTCATTCAGTACCATTGACACAAACAATAGATGCCAGTACATCCAAAATATTACATCTTTATATTCCCGTCTCGAACAAAGTCAGTATCATCAGACAGATACTTCGTCGCTAACAGTGTCCACACCAATTCTCGCAACGCCGGTCTGTCCAACAAACTCACCCATCCTGTACGATTGACCAATTGCATTGGCCCTCTTGTTACACTCACTTTTGCCCATGACACTAAAATTCTCGAAATCACGCAGCATCCAGCTATCGCACACGTAGTACATGGCGCCGGCGATGGTGCTCGGATCGGCGGGCATGTAGGGCCATTTCACGAACAGGCTGGCAAAAACTACCAACGTCATGATAGAAAGAATGCTGATAGCCCCGTAAGCGCAAATGCGCGCGGCGAGGAATGTCTGCGTAGCGCGATAAGGCACGTTCGAGAGAAATATGGTGAGGAACTCGGAGAGCAAGGCAGTTATCCCCACCACCACAAGTAGGATATGGCGTCGACGGATACCGGATGAAATGCTGCTCAAAGCGTTCGTTGGCGGAGAGAGAAGGATTGAATGTTTGGCGACCTGTGGCTTTTGAGAAAGTAATTGGTAAGGGGATATGATGGCGACACCTGTATAAGTTAGTACTGGCGTACATTTCGCAGGTGATTCGTTAGACTTACTGCCCACAAAAGACGACCAGAAGAGGGTGACGACGGCGCCGATGCTGGTGAACAGAAATTTCGTCCCGAAAGATTGGCTGTCCATGAATCGCTCAAAGGCCGTATCCTCTCCGGTGCTGTTGTAGTAGACAATGAGTGCCAGCAGCCCCAGCAGGACAGAAAGAAAGAGTAAACTTCCAATCAAACCCAGCATAAACGGCAAGCGGTTGGCACCCTTGGCATGGGAGACTGAGGGTTCTTCCTCTTGCGCTGCGTGGGAATCGTAGTACAGAGGCGCAACCTCTGAGTGCCCGTCCCAGAGCATCACCCCATATTCCATTTTACCACCACCATTGTGGAACCAGTCCAGCTTGAAACGTCGGTCGCCAATTTTGCTCTTCAGTGTACTGTCTGATGCATCCCTCTTAGGAGCGCGACTTTTCATTCCCTGAACGAAAAGTGCCCTCACATCTCTGTTCTGTGTGAGACCCGCCATGCCGCAAATGCTCCATGGATTGGTGTATACACCACTCTTCCATCTCCAAAGAAAAACCATCTCCAAAGAAAAACCAAGATCAATATGACTAGAACGCACATGAACGCTAGCAATGCGATAGCTGCCTTTGCAGGAATTTCAGACACACTGAGCTGATAGGTGCAGCCCCCGGCGCTGTCGCCAACACAATTACCCCGAAGCTCAAGTACGATTGTCTCGGCCGATAATGGGACTAAAAGAACAGAGCACATCATCAAGATGGTGGTCAAAGATATGACCACCTTGCCACCAAGCAGTGCGCGAAGTCCATTTGCATAAGAGATGAAGCCGTTGGTTGGCAAGTTCAAGGACTCTTGCCCCGATGCCCCAGAAGCCTGTGTAAGCTCGTGCCAAGGCTGGAAGAGCTTAGCATTCATGTTCAGTGCCCGGATCGGCATGGCAACAAGGATGCTAAGCAAGGTTGGCAGACAGAATCCGACGAAGTACTGAGTAGCGCTGATGTAAAAGACTTGCGGATCAGCTGGGGGCGTTGTTGGAATGGGGTACACAACCACTGTTCTCGTGGCGATACCGTCGCCATTGGTCAATAACGTGGTAATCGGAGGAGAAAGATCACTTGTAACGATGGTTGCGGTTGGACGGCCGAGAGAGTCTGTCAGCGTAGCGGTTGTTGGCGTTGAGACGGCGGAGGGGACAATGGTGGACGTGGAAGTCGGGAGACCGGCAGCATTGGTCAAGGTCGTAACCGATGCTGTGATATATGTTTTGACCAATACCGTCTCGCTATGATCTATCTTCCCAAATGCATCCGAGGTCGTGTAGAAAGATGTCGTTAGTGCGTCTGATGTTGTGCTCCCTCCAATGTTCTGGCTTGATCCCTTGCTTGATCCCTTGGTAGTTGTGAATGTACTGACTGGTATTCCACTCTCAAAAACAGTTCTAGTAATGATATCGAGCTCGTCCGAGGCTGTAGAAGGGTTTAAAATCTTGGTCGTGCCTCCAGAACTTTTCACCTCAGGAACAATTGTTTCAATAGTACTAATTCTTTCAGAAACAGTTGCGGTTGAGAGCGGGCCTATAAGAGTCAATGTATTGACGATACTTGTTCCAATGGCACCAAATGCTTCAGATACGGTTGCACTGGTCTCTGAGCCAGAAGTATCTGTCCTGGCCATACTTGTTTCAGCGACATCGGGCGCACTGTCATCTGAGCCCCTCAGACTTGTTGTTTGGGTGGCAATCGTCTCGGTCACACCCAAGCCGTCGGAGATTGATAAACTGGTGTCTGGTCCATAATTCATCGTCTCCGTAACGCTGATTGTGATGACACCCAAGAAACTAGAGGTGGTTGTGATAGTTTCCGTGATAGTTGCGGTAATGACACCAAAGTTACTTGAATCCACTGTGGCCGTTGTTGTTTCTGTTGCGGTGATCGTGATGTAAACTTGTGTTGTGGTCCAAAGTGCTCTTTCTGTCACCACCTGTGTTGCACCCGGTAGCAGCCCGCGGGCTCGAGCTACACCTTCTGAATGACGCAGCACCCCATCGGCAAGATTTTCTTGTGGGAGTACATGAAGGCCATACGCCAGGAATACCATCAACGCGAGCAAAGAGACTAGCAAAGTACATAGAAATGGCCATCGCAGTGCGAACGGCTTGTACTCCACTCGCCCGGTTGCGGCTCTCTCGTAATAGCTCTGTACTAAGGGTTCAGGCCGCCTATGGTCCACCGATCGAGCATCCCTACTTGCTGTGTTGTTGGGATTGTCGTGGAGATTGAGAGATCCGGAGTCGTTGTGCAGTAAACTTCGGTCGTACTGAAGCGGCACAGAATGTATTGCTGGTGCTTCATGCTGAGGTTCAGCCGAGATTGGCACGTAGTCACTCATCCTGGGCAGATGAAGTTGATGATAGGAATGCACACCCAAGATATAATGCTGCAAGCTGATTTACGAAACTATCCCGGGGAGGATTTAAGAGCTGATGTGGAAACGTCAAGATACCTATGTATCAGCTCGCGACTCTACCGAGAAGTCTAATGTCAAATAAAACAGCGCTCCACCTGGATACTCTTAATCGCAGCCTTACGTTGTATGCGTGTGTGGATGATGTAGTATCAGATTGGGGGCGGCGCAGCACCAAGCCTGTATGACTGGTCTTTGTCGCCCGATATACTTGGCAGTATGCACCAAGAGCCTGCAGTGCTTCCCTCATTTATCTGTCATTTGTTGGGGCCCGAGGCTGAGCTAGAACAGTTTATTTGAATAAGTGCGTGAATTGTTCTGTATCAATAATACCTTGCTCACGACTTTACTTTGTGTCCAAATCTTTGAGACAAGTGTTAAAAAGCCGTGCAGCTTTTCTTCTCCTTTTAAAGCTTTTTGATGTCTTATTCGTGGAATATTATCTTCTGAATATTAGTATGCTATTTCTTGGCGCGAGAAAGAAATAAGAGAAAATAGTCCACCGTCGGAAACCTGGCCGCAGGTACCTGCAGGTCCTGATGTAGTGTAACACAAAGACATTGATGTTCTTGGCACGTCTGCAGCTTAGAATGTGTATTTCTATATATAGCATGACGTAAATTCTATGCTCTCCAAAAGAAGCGGGAAAATAGTCTCATACATTCAATCCTTTTCTGTGTATCTTTTAAACCTTCCACTTTTTTATCAAAATGAAACATTGCGTCGTGTTCCTGGCTGATATGATATATTGAATCCAACTAACAACAAATGCAAGAACGTGAACAATGAAATAAACGGAGAGCAAAGAAGGTCCAATCAAACAAATAATCTTGACACAACTTTGAAGTGGCTGGTGAGCCGGCATCCTAGTACGTACGCAACATGGCTCATGAAGGGGTTGAGAGCCCTTCTCCAACATCCAAGCACGTCTGTGGCACAAATGAGGATTGATTCACAGTACCTAGGGCCTACCCCGCCTCCGGCTCCGGCTTTACACTTCGACCAATACATCAAATCTACATGTTTAAGACTTTTCGTAATCTAGAACACTGAATAGGCCGACTGTTCCCAATTGAACAAATTCAGCCTAACCAAAGCGCAATGGATTCCGATACCAATGCGAGTGGACCCAAGCGGTACTACTTGATCTCATACCCAAGGACTGCCTCCAATCTCTTGCTAAAGATCCTCACTATCGAGTCTCAACCTGGCTTCTCTAGCGGAGGATACGATGGGGGTTACTTCTTCATGCCGGTCGATGGTATTTTATGCGAACGACGTCTCCGCAGCAAATGTATTAGCGACTGGACAGAAGATGAGAGGTGGGAGGTTCGAGATAGCTTCGGGAACTGCTTTGAAAATCAACAGAGATGGATGGCGTCTGTCCAAGCACAGGGTCACTCGATCTTCGTCAAGGAGCACACTAGGTTCTTCGTTGACCCAACAGCACGGAGCCGCTTCCAATTCGGCGCGGATGCAGTCAAAGAGCCGAGCTGGACGGTGCAATATGATGGGCACTCCAGACTCAATGGTACAGTGCTTCCCGACGAGTTTATGCTTACCTGGCTACCGGCGTTCCTCATCCGACACCCGACTGTTGCCTTCCCTTCTTATTACCGAACTTTTGCCGAAAGAGAGGGAAAGGAAACAGCCGTCATCGGGGACATTGAAATCTATTTCGCCATCTGCCCCGCTACACATCACTGACCGAGCAGAGAATATCGTCAACGTACAGATTTCTGGCCCGTTTTCCCTTGGTGTCAATCGATCTGCGCTGACGAAATTTGGCACGACGACTTTAGGTTTAATGGTTGCCAAGAGTCGACAAACGCGGCAAGTGGAGCTAGAGAGCTGATCATGACTCTCGGGGATTTTCAAGTACGGGCACTCCTTCAACGTTGGTGGGCGGCTCAGAGGAGGCGAGCTCTTCTTATGGGACTGTCCTGCATCTTGCACATATTGAATCTCTGTCCACAGCACGAGTGGCTAGCTGCGTCTCGTCTCCGGGATCAGCCTGCCGCATGTCCTTAGGTCGAAAATCCTGTGAATCCATCGATATCTTGCCGCTCGGTATGATGCTGTGAGATCTGTTGTGTTTGTTTCCCCACTCCTACTCTGGCAGTGATCACTGTGATATGTTTTGGCAGAGTGGAGCGTCATGCAGTCTACGGCGCATACGCTACAGGCGGGCAAAAGTGCATTCTTCCTTTAGAAGCAGACCGTCTTCGTACAAGGTATTCCTGTCAATTTTAAATAAACACAAATGAACACGGTTATATTCAATCTATTGGTCCCACTGCATCGTACGGCCTTCAACATGAGACAGTCTGGCCAGTTCGATGATATACAAGACATCCCGCACTTGCGTTGCTTTCACCTCCAGCTCTGCAGTTCCCTTGATCGCCGCAGCAAGGTTCTCGTATACCGATAGCCATCTTCCGGGGACTGTGGGAAAGCGCCCAGCATACTTTCCTGTGCTTTTATCGAACTGCTGATGGTAGGCATCAAACTCCTTCACAGTGGTAAGCATGCCGTTACTGGCGGCCGGCTCAATGCCAAACTTTGGATCCGAAGGACCCATGCCGCTGGCAATCTGCTCTTCCTGGATGCAAGTGCTTCGCTGCTGAGTCTAGGAACGATGTCAGAAGTGCTGGAAAGAAGCTGATAAGATTAAACCTGCCTTGAAATAAGAGCCTTTGGTCCCGCGGATGATGTACTTCAGTTGTTCGGACATGATTGTGGTAATGCATGACTTGACCGTGACCAAAAGGTCTTTCTGCAGGCCTGCGTATTGGAGTACGATGGTGAACGAATCTTCAATCTCGGATCCACCACCGCGCTGTGTACGAAGGAATCCAGTCACAGATTTTGGACGACCAAAAAGAACGACAGCCTGGTCGATGCTATGAGTGCCTACAAGTTTTGCATCAGTCTTCGGTCCAGTCCGAGTCAAACGCGCTTGGTCCAACTTACCCAAGCCAAATGTCATGCCACTTCCTGGTGTATACTTGTTCTGATCCGTTGGGAACCATGCCCCTGCGCCCTCAAAATCGTAGTGCAGTTCAGCTTCCTTGATGTCGCCAAGTGCCCCCGCATCTAGGAGCCGCCGAAGTGACTGAAAATCGCCGTCCTTTGAAGATATCAGTACTTTTATCTTAGAAATACCTCCTGCAAATTGAATGGCTTTCATACCCATCTCCGGTTTTGGAAACAAGTCACGATGAGTCCTTTCCTATCGGCAAGTTGAATGAGCTCATCCGCTTCTTCGGTCGATTGCGTGAATGGCTTGTCGATAATAACTAACATTTATGAGTGACGCTGGTAGAATTATATTTAGCAGCCCTTGTTGAACATACCGTGTCGACCAGCCTCGAGTGCCATCTTGGCCATCGGCGCATGAGCAGGATTACTTGTCGCTACCACCACTAGGTCGATATTCGCGTCTGCGAAGAAGTCCTCGGCGGTGCAATGGTGGCGGACAGTCGGAAAGTCCACGGTGCAGTGTGAGCCCACCGGTGCGGTCGCTGGGTCGCTCGGTGCTGCGGACCTCTGCAGAATGGCGACGAGTGCAAGATCCGGGACGCCTTCGATAAATGGAATGTGGAAGCGCTTGGCTGAATTGCCATATCCCACCACACCAACCTTGATAGCTTCAGTCATTTTCAGGAAATTCGTTGATGAAATGCAGACGTCTTCGAGTCTGTACTCTTCTTAGAGGGGTCGGTCATCCTTCACAAATAAGTACTCCCGTGAATGCGGAGCAACTTGCGATTCTATGATTCCATTATAGATTGTCGTCGACATCTTATTGGAGCTCGCGAGAATGTCGGCTAATCTAGCACTCCGGCGTAGCGCTTTCAGGGAAAGATCTCCCATTCTCGCTTGGCATGCGTGGGTTGTTTGGATTCATCCCCATTTCGTAAAGTAGATCGACCTGATCAAAGGCAAGTTTGCTGGTGTATTGTTGGAGGGGTCACTTGTTCTTGGATGGTACTCGAACAATATATTTCGAAAGCTTGTTTTAAATACATAGACTCAAAAACATGGGTGCGGGGATGTGAGCCGGTAAACATAGTAGGCTTATGACACTGTCAACAGAAAGGACTGCCGGGCACTGTGACCCCATCAAGCTTTCCGTGGGGCTTCCCATTGCCAACATTAGGGCACTCATGCCATGTATGGATCACTATGGATCTGCATGTGCAGGAAACCCCCAAGAATGCTCTCTACTGGTGCGTAGAACGGTCCCAGACAAGTGTCATTCAGGGGAGGTTCTTCAAAAAAGAAAAAGAAAAAAAAACATTGAATGTTTTCAAAGCAGGAGCGCCTGTTACAGAGACAAATATCGACAATGAGATTGAGGGCTTGGGATATCATGAATTTTCAACGTCATAGGCCCGTGAGATCTCACGAAATTGCAGTTTTAATGGTACTGAAGTCGAAGTGGAAAGCCGAAGTAAACCGATTGAGCTCAGAGCTTCGTTGATTGGATACATGCTATGTGCAAATCAAGTTGCAAATGCAGTCCAAATTATGCCTTGCGTCCTTTACCCATTGTCAGTGGCTCAGTGGTGACACGTATAAGTGTTCCACGAAAGCCTGCATGGATGCGCCCTACTCTTGAAGAACCTGTTTGACTAATTAGCGAGTGGCTAGTAACTGCAATGGATACATGTGCACGCGGCAGAGGTTTTGTGGTGGCTTGGAGTCGCATTTGGGGGCTGAGCTGCATGACACGCCTTGGGAAGGTTGGCGGCAGAGCAAGGTCATCTAGCAGCTCGAATATCACAGCCTCTCGATACCGCCAACTCCAAACAACTTCTTCTTTCCATCATGATCTCTTCGGAAATCGAGAGAAAAGACTCCTACATTCACTCTTTTCTTTTCGTTATGATGCCAGACCAAGATTAAGAATGGAGGCTGTTGGTGCTGCCGGCGCCATAGTGGGGCTCGCCGGGAGCGCTCTCACCGGCTTACAGAGTCTTGGTGAATTCATCAACGTACTCCAAGAAGGCAAGGTTGATCTAGAGTTCACGCAGAGAAGGCTCGCAGAGCATGAGTTTCGACTTTCAGGTGCGCAAGCACACTCGATCTACTAGGAGACTTCCAACCTAACCTACTCTTAGAGCTCAGGACCGAATACGATGCATTGCCCAATGGCGCTGTCACGGCTGAAGAAAAGCTTCTGCTCGACGACTGCATCAAAGACTCACACGATGAGTTGCAGCGATACCAGAGACTTCTGGAGAAATCAGCAAAGACACGGACCCGTGGAAAGACTCTTCAGAAAATGGAGGGCGCCTTCCGAACGTATCTCCATGGAGAGGATTTCAAAAAGCACAGATCGTTGATTCAAGACCGGACATTACGTCTACAGGCATACAGTGAAAGAGTAAACAGGTGAGTTTGTATGATCTTTGTCGACTCGCGAATCAATTACCGACATCATGGGTCAGGTTCCGCGTTACCGAATCTTTTCAATCTATATTGTCTTCTACCGCCCAATACCACGCAGAAGATATAACGGCGCACCAACAAACGCTGAACGCCGTGAACATAGTTTCCGACAATTTCGAAAGACACCTCCAACAATCCTTGGCTTCAACTTCGTCTTTGCAGGCGCAAGTGACTGCCGTTGTGGGTAACTACAACGAGCAAACGCAAACCCTCATCCAATCGTCGCTTCACTCTACAGTGCAGCAAGTGAATGAAAGTTTGAGGGAACACATTTTGCCAATGATTCAAGGACTCCACGATGAGTCCCGAGCACGCAACAGAGCTCCCTTGCATCAATATCAGCGAGGAAGCGCCCACCGCTCAAGAGCGAACTTGTCGCGTTCTGATGACTACAGCAAAGAACTTTCCATTCGCCCACAATTTGCCCAGCGATCTGTCTACAGAACCCCTCTTGGTCGGCTTCGAGTTGCTTACATGCGCAACAATCACCGCGTTGAAGATTCCAATGACGTCAATTGGCAAACAGCGTACTGGGTCAGTTTTGATCCGTACGGCTTTTTCTCCCAAAACTTTGTCGAGTGGAGATTGTTCCTCAATGCAGGGCCCAGTGGTCCACCAACCACCATATGGTGTGATATTGGAACCATTTGTGAAGATAGCGAGGTATTAGATGCGCTTGGTCTCATGCAAGATGGATACCGATGCAATCATCGCACAAACGACATTGGTGTGCCCGTGAAACATACAAATACTTGTCAATTCACAGACTGGCGGACAAAACCACCTGATCCTCATAAATTGAAGCGCCTACTAGACCAGCGCCGTTTCCGTCCAGGCGATTCCTTGCGGAGCACGTACGACACCACAGAGAAGATAGTAGAACTGTGAGTGGCAAGCCTTCCTGTCAGTCTGTTTGTCTCATATTTTCTCAGCTTCATTTCTGCTCATCGCCAGCTTTGTGAGCGACCGCACCGACCAATAGAAGTGGAAAGGTTTGGCATGGGTAAAGTATATTGCTTTTGTGAAGCCAGTCAGTTAATCAAAAATGGCGATCCGGATCTTCCTGTGAGCAACATAATCAAGCAAGCAATCACAAAGTCTGATGAAGAGTTTGAATACTTGTCACACTTTTACCCAAGATATTATGAAACCTTGGAGCTTCTATTTCAGATTGGCTGCGAACCGGATGACTGGAGATTGTAAGTGTTGTTCTAGACTGTTTGCCATTCAAAGAACCACTTGCTAAGTCAAAATAGTGTTTTCGCGGGCGTCGCCCGTAACACGTGCCATATTCTGGAACATCATACCCGATACGCCTCTACTGACTATTTTCGACTGTATTCAGCAATGACGCTAGTCAATAATGCTGCTGCACGTCCATGTCTCACAAAATCGTTCTTCTCGACAGGATATGCCGCTGCTCCATGCGAGTCCGGTGCGAGCGGAACCATCCCAACCTGGACTGTTTACGAAAGCCTCCCAACTTTTACGGGCAACCTTTTACCGTTTAGAGACCGTTTCAAACAACATCTGGAAGACATTGTCTTCGATATAGGTGGTGCAGAGGCCCTTAATAAAGACCTACAGAATGATCGGTGGCTCTTAACCCTTATGAGTTACATCGAGCCCAGATTACGAACGCTTCTCACCGCCAACCCTGGCAGCCTCAGAAGGCACGAGGTCTTAGATTTCAGCATTGAGCGCACTTGCGAAGAAATTCGGAGCGCCCAAAAAGGCATACAAATGAGAGTTGCCAATTACGTTGTGTATCATGGAAACTGCAGCCTGGTGCAGCTGTTGGTACGGAAGGGATTCGATCCAGTTCTCTTCCTTGATGCTTCAGCGCGGAGAGGAAACTTTGAGCTTCTCGAAATCGTTATGGAGTCATGTTTGAAGACAAGCCAGCGACCAACGGGGGAAGTGATCCATCACCGTCTTATATCAGCCCGAATCGCACAGGATCCGTTGTTTGCGAATCGCCTGCTGGACTTACTGGTCCCCTCAAGCTTGGGCATTTCTCACCAGGCTCAGACCTTGGACGGCTTTTTCACAACTCCTAATCATGATGGTTTCCTTCGGTCTAGCTGGACATTGACCGGTTTGATGTTGACTGGTTCGTCCGATTTACCGGAATATATCCGAATCGTAATTCAAGGTTGTATAGCCCGTTATGAGCAAGCAAACTGTCGCTTCTTGGGCATCATTCGGCTCTATATCCGATATGGCTTATGCGCTCAGGGTTATTTCGATCACGACGATACCGAGGAAACAGAAGGAACTAGAGAAGATCCAGGAGTGTCCACTCACTCATACCACGAGATACTACAGCGTCTTGTATTGTCCCCTGTTTTCAGATGCGGGCTGGAGTATGTTCCGAATGGCAAATCATCCAGCGAAGAGCCAGGCACTGGGCAATACACTCCTCTAATGATGGCCTTACACGGGGGCATGGTACCAACAGTCGAAATTCTCCTTGCCGCTGGCGCTGAAATAGACAGTAGTGCATCCTGTGGCATGACAGCACTTCAGCTTGCAGAGCAAAATTCTTCAAGGAGCCATCCACGAGCTTGCTGGGGCAGCAGTCAGCATGACTTTTCAGAAGTCCGGTCGGGTATGTGGAGAACACCGCAGCTCATTTCGTCAAATGTCGATGACGAAATGCTCGAGATGCTTCGCAACGCCCTCCGTAGCCGGGGGCAGAGAGTACCCGATCCCAGTCCCCCAATGACTTCTAAGTCATTGCAACATTGGCTCAATAAAGTGTTTTGTGAGTTCTTTCAATCAATCGCGTCTCTAAATCAAGCTGACTGTTACATCAGGGAGAATCATGGGTCAAGTCATAGATTTCTTGGGCTGGTTGTTCCGCCCCGCTGTGGGCATAATCATGGCAGACCTTCATGAGCGCCTCATCTACGCGGCAGTGGTATGGACTTTTGGACTTTTGTCTGTCGCGAGGCTTCTTTACCTCGAAATGGGGCGCTCAACTGCCGACATGTTGACGGGCATGCTGAAACTGCTCTCCCGCCCTATTGTCATGATTCCCTTTGCGGCGTATGTCATTCGGACGATATGGCGGTGCTATTTGGCGGCGTTGGAATAGACTAGAGTACTATCTCGGTCGTGTCTAATACGTACGCAATGAGTTCAGTGTCCGGTTCGGATAGGATCATGTCCGTATTCCTCTTTCGGTTGGGTGCGCGAATCTGTTTTCTTCCGCATTTATTAAGCAAATGTGTATATATGCTCCCTTGATAGAGTTATCGTACCTTTTCATCCGACTCACGTATTTCAGACGGATGTAGAGTGCATTTTTTGCAAGTCTCACTAGGTATATAAGGACACTTGTGCTATGATATTATATGCATGTTGCTTCCTGGATAGTAGGTTTTCGGGCGGTCTTCGGGCGCGCATTAAGCCACAATGTAAAAAGTCTTTAGAGACGAGTCAAGATTTAGTTTTATCCCAATAGAAGTCATGAAAGCTCTGCATTCCTCCCAATACGTTCGCTTATTCCAACAATCAGAGAACAATATCCCGTGTTATCCACACTATGTTGGTGAAAGAGAGGGGCTGATCTGCTCAGAGTCTCATGAGGACACGAACGATGATCATCACCAGTATGAGCGCAAGCTGACTTTGATTTCAGAGTTTCGTGCTCATTTCGAAACAGAAAACCAACATTTGTTTCAAGGCGCTTCCGGTCTCTCTTCCTGCGTCAGAGAAACTGTCACTTTACTCATCGATCGGGTAGAGTTGATGGCTCACTACCAATACTCCCTGGCTCAAGGTCAAGGTAAGTATACTCGGACACTCTTTTCATGGTATTGTGTCTCATGCTTGTGAATAAATACTGATCTTGACGCAAACAAAAGGACTCCCTTTTGCGCATCAGACCTTTCGAATGGCGCTGGCCATTCTTGGACGTTCTCACTCAATTGTAAATGACTCGGCTATGTCTTAGTGGTGCTGGGCCGTGGAAGGACAGTTTCAGTTGCAAGCTATTGGAATCATTCTATCTCGCCTCTGCGCGGAGCCCTGAGATGAGAGTTCGGAAGAGGCTTGGCCGCTGGTAGAAATGTCATCCAAGGATGCTACACACTCTATCATACAGGAACCACTTTGGCAGCCTTTCCAGAAGTTGTTTCTCAAGTCGCAGAGACGTCGAGAGAACCATTTACAGTCTCGGGGTCAACACATGCCCAGCTTGAGCTCTCGCAGACTCGAGGGTGCTCCACAGCCTACCGTACAGGACGACTTTCAAAGCGATACCAACGCCACCAGCACCCCGCTAGAGGACCTCATCGATTGGAATTATTGGATGAATACGATGCAGCCGCACCTATAGCACATGCAGTAGTATCTATTCTACTCAATATTATACGATGAGTTTTGTTGGAATTCAGGTGGCTGGTACGACCCACACTGTGGCGGTATATAGTGAGAGCCTTCCCCCGTCCTTTGGGACAACTCTAGCTAGTTACTGAAAGCATAACCTGCTATCTTTTCACAAGTTTGATGCTTGATTGTTGAGTATTGAACGGACTGCTCACCTGAGCTGATGTGTAAAGGAGTATAAAGGTACAAATGAAGTTGAATTGATTCTGAAAGGCTGGCAAAAAGAGATACTGAAGACTGGCCTGATGTACCCGAGCTAGTGATCCGACGTTATTGTGACAGAGAGCCATACTCTAATAGTGTGTAACCTTGCCATGAGCAAGGATAATAGCACTGTTCTATTTGTAAGAGTGCGACACTGTCCAGCTCACAGATTTCCCGAACATCTGAGTTCGTTGTCTAACAATGAACCTATCTATTTATTTTGTACAACGAAGATATATGAAGATAATAATGACTCGTGTTTATACATGCATCCGCCAGATGGTCCAGGAGCACGGAGGCGTAGTTGAATAATGGATGGTATGTATCCCTCCCAAGACCTTTTGATTACAAGGCTCTTCAAGCGAAGACGGCATCTCCAACAGGGGTCAAGTCAATGTCGGACTGAATGGTGGAGGCACTGTCGGTCCAGAGGTTGAGGCCGTTGAAAAGCGCCATGCCCTCGTTATAGAGACCCGGAATCTGGTAGGTCTCGTTGGGCGTGCCGCTGCCGGAACCGGTGACCTCGACTTGAGCGCAGCTGCGAAATGCGAAGTCAATGAACATGCACATTGGGCCATTAGACGTGATGAGGCTCGGAAACTCACCTGTAGAAGAACTCGGCCTCGTCGTTCTGGGCACCGTGGAGACCCACGTGCTCGGCGCGGACGAGGTACTGGCCGGCAGGGGTGTCGGCCGGGATCTCGAACTCGAACTCGGACATGCCGTAGGCGCACCAGGCATCCTTGGTCAGATCGCCGCTCTCGTCGCAGAGGGTCTTCTCCCATATCTTGAACCAATCGCCGTCGCCCTCGTACTCCTGGACGTTGCCGGGAGCGTTGGACATGTCTAGATGCAGAAGAAGTACAGGTCAGCGTGACGGTGGACTCCACAAAGCGGTACGTCACGAGTAGGTACTTACAGACTTGACCCGGTCCAGGGTGGGCAATGCTGCCATCGTAGAAGAGCTTCATGGCGATGGTGTCACCAGCAGCGACAGTGGCGACCTCAGTGTTGGCAGCGTTGGTGAAAGATCCAAGGTTGCAACGGAAGTCGGTGTCGTCGGGGGTCAGGTTGTCGTAGGTGTTGGTGTACTTGGTAGGCATGTAGTTCTCGGTACGAGTGGTCTGGCGAATGTACTGCCAGTCGTCGGAGGCGACTCCGTTCAGAACAAGCTTGCTGAAGATGTAGTGAGCAGTCGCAGACTGGGCAAGCCCAGCGGCAGCAATGAAAGTGGCGGCTCCCTTCATGTTGATGGTAAAGATTGTGAAAAGATAGTTGATTCGGTAAACGAGAGATGAATGAACTACACGAAATGGCAAGCAGAACGAGCGAAGGTGAAGAAAATAATGGCGAAGAAGGAGAGAACTGAAGATGCTTGTTGTGTAGACATTTCGAATCCTTTCTACAGAATATCCTCCCTCATATACTTCTTTGAGGCTCTGCAAGGTAGACCCGGAAGACTGGGACGTCGCAATCGAGAAATTTCCCAGAGTTTCTCACATATTGCCAAGACCGATCTTGTGTCTCAAATATACAAACATATAAACTTACAGCGCTCGTATGCGGAACCTTGGCTCCTTTTTTGCGCATGACAAAGCGGAGCTCCGCAATTAGTAACTTGAAGTCTGGACTATGCCCACATATTGCGTGCAAGTGCCATCATTATTGTCAAGTTACCATCCAATGATAGCGTTTATACCAAGCTGAGATATGGTAAACCGAGATAGTTGAAATAAAGATGGGATGAGGACAACGGCCCCCTCAAGTCAAAATGGGTTACCTATGTACAACGCAAGGCGATTCATTAGCTTGGCCTCACTGCCAGTAGAAGTTCGGAGGCTTAGGATCCGAAATGATGTTGACGTTCAACGCGCATGCCTTGAATGTGCCGACTGGGTCGTACAAGTCCACAATTACCTGTAATGTAAATGCGATCCATCGTTTGCGGTGGGAATCGTTCTGCCAGTTCTACTGAGTTTCGGATAAGGTCATGAATGGCCTTGAAATGGCCATGGCTCTGAAGCTCTAGGAGCAGACTGATAAAATTGGTTATGTCACAAAGCGGTGAGAAGGAAAAAAAAAAAAACGGCCATGTTGATGAGAGCTGCTAAGCTGAACAGACCACCCAGAAGTCTCGCTGGGCATAGCAATGAGAACCCTGCAAGACGGTGTAGGCTGGAATTGATGATGGGGAGCACGTTCCCCGAAGAAGACGAGCGCTTCTTCTCACTGAGTTTGATGGCGCGTCCGTCAAGGGCGTGGAGATTGCACAGTCAGAGGAGACAGGCCTCTGAAACTGAAGAAAGATCGAGAACGCAGATTCCCAGGGGATCGGCGGGAGCGCGCGAGTAATAAATCCTGTGGAAACCCAACAAGGCTGTTACGGATACCCGGATAGTGCTCCGGATATCCGATCCACCGGTATATCGTTGACCAAGCAATATATTCCGCTTGCACCAAGAGAGGGAAAGCCTCTTATGTCTGCCGTTTTAGTGACCTTTTGAGCCCGAGTCGGTGGGGAGCGCCCTGGGTCGTGTTGGAGGAGTCGTATTTTTCACACTGGATGATCCAACATTTCCACTCACCTTTTTTGCTTACTGCAATACGAGTCTGTCCGCCAAATTCCACAATCCAACTCTACTCGCGATCCTCGTCGCAGAACGATTGCCTTGCGAACAGTCAAATACTATCCAGGGCCATCTCGGCAAGTGCGACGAGAGTTTTTGTCTTGTACACTTTGCTTTCGGCGCTCCATCGCTCCTCATAAACTCGGACTTTTCGGAAAATTGCTACAACATCGGGCTTCTAAAGTCGCACTCGACCGACCAGCATGAGTTTGACGATCTCTTGTATCAAGAAAGATCCGTAGCCAAATTGGCATTGCATCTCATACGCGCCAAGGGAAGTGGCCTTGGACGTCATCTCTATGCCTCCTCAGCTTCCACGACTTGCGACTCTCGAAGACAAGACACCTTGCAGAAGGTGATGTTGTACCGCGAAAAGGGCTGCAGCACATCACTGGTAATCATGAGTGTGTTCTGCGCCCGTGAAATCCGTTTCGGAGGCTCGAGAATGGACTAATTCGTGGAATGTTCGCAACTCCAAGCGTTGTCTTGTTCTTCGAGCCCTCCAACGTGCAAAACATGTGGCTTTCAACCACAACCAGGCTCCGGATGCATCCACATCGCATACTCACCCTTGAAAGTGGTGAATATTGATGCTATGCCCTTACCATATTTGTGACAGTGCTTACATGACCCGGAAAAATGACTAGTATCGGTACCAGCCGACAAACACTAGCAAGCGGTGGCTATACCACATCATTTCGGCCGATATCGTTCGTCGCAAGACTCACAGCTTACAAACACGCAGATCTAGGTTGAGCATCTGCAACGAATATCAACTGTTTGTTCACACTGCACAAAACAAACACTGCCAGCATTCCAATCAGGATTGTTAGACCGGCAAACTCACCATTGTCCGACCGTAATTGCCCAGTATGTCGCTGCAACTTCAGCCACTCGAAGTCGCAGACTTCGACATCTTGATCTCCCATGCATCACTGGATCCTCCAAGCGACGATCTTGTCGCGCCGCCGAATCCCGTCGCATGGCCCGTGAGCACCCGCTCCGAAGCCGAGACGCGAGCTCGGCACTGCTTTGCGCTGCAGCGGCGTCGCCTCCTGCGTGACCCCACGACCAATTTCGTCAAAGTCGTCGATACCACCAATGGCGATATCATCGCCGCCGCCCGCTGGCACTTTTACCCGCAGGGCTACGATTACGCCGCCGAGGCGCACTGGGAGATGGCTCCTGAAACGCGGCTCACACCAGAGGGGTCACAAGCAGGCTCGGATGGAAATGGCGATGATGTGTATCCCCCGCCCAACTTCAATCTTGGACTGCACAACCACATCCTCTCGTCTAGAGACTCGTTCCGGTCCTCGTGGATTCCCCAACGCGCTCCATGTTGGATCTTAATGCACCTGGTCACGCGCCCGAGTCAGAGGCGCCGGGGTGCGGCAGCGCTGCTCATCCGCTGGGGCATGGACCGCGCACGCGAGACGGGCGCGAGTGCTTACCTCGAGGCGGGAGTGCAGGGCCGTCCCGTGTACGAGAAGTTCGGATTCGAGCAGGTCGGTCCGGAGAGGCGGGTGGATCTGAGAGATCATATCGGGGACGCGGAAGGTCCGAAGGAGTTCGTGCTCGCGAATATGAGATGGATCCCGACGGGCGACGATGAAGTCCCGGGAGTGGCCAAGACGGAGACAAGCGACTTACTATAATCGACTTTGCCGAAGATTTGCGCGCGTCTGGCGAAGACTTCGCCAGACGCAGGGACCCGATCAACTCAACTCAACTCAACCAGGGCCCCTTGTTGAGTTGAGTTGATTTGACTAAGCAATCCGGTGGTTGAGTTGATCAACCAGCCAATAATATTGAGTTGAGTTGAGTTGAGTGGATTTACGTTGATATGCAAACCCTCCCCCGGCGCGCGCAGCGCACGAAATTTTTGCCCGGACCCACTATAAATTGCCCCGATGCTCCGATATTTATCCGAATATTCTGGGGATCCCCGGGCTCCGGGGAGCTCCGAATAGCTTCCAAAATCGCCGAATCTGGGGGCAAACGGATCCACTGCAAATCAACGTAAATCCACTCAACATCAATCCACCAAGAGGTCAAATTGAGTGGATTGATTAGTCAGAACCCTTCGGTTGAGTTGAGTTGAGTTGACGTATTTTTCCCGATATTGAGTTGAGTTGATGTTGAGTTGATTACGTTGAGTTGATCGGGTCCCTGGGCGAAGATCGATAGAGCTTGAGAATTGATCACACCTCGAAAAGGAATCTCTTTGGACCAGACGACTTCACGGGCGGCGGCATAAGTTCTGTCCCACTTGATAACCAAATCCTGATGTGTATGCCATTTTTGTCAGTGCTGGCGAAACTCATCTTCGACTGCTCTCCAAGCATGAAAACAAGCCGGGCCCATGTATTTCTCTTCGTCGTACTAGGTGGTCGTTTGCGCAATGGACTCGAGAACAATGTCGGGTATCCGCGAACATCTTCAAAAACAAGTATGAGAGACTACTCCTGGAAACATTTGAAATTCGTATAGAGGAATGATGCATTGTATAAACAGGAGCCAAGCGGGGCCTTAATCTCCACCACATTTTCTACCTACATACGAGTTAACTTTACTTCACTTGTTGGTGCCGGGCTCCACTACAGGGGTTTGGGCTTGAGGACCATTCCCGAATCCGAGCGAATACGAGGTGTACCATATTTGCCATGATGGGGGACTTGGGGAACCCGAACCCAGCCGAGCTGCTAGCAAGAGCCAGCTCCCGAGTTTTAGTCAAGCCGCAACGCTCATTTTTCCTTTCTTTTGTTCCAGCACAGATGGTTCAAGCGGCTTCGCACTCTCGCTCAATGTTAAGCCACAGATACGCAATACGCTATGAATGAGGTAGGATATACTAATTCGTCAGACACAGCCGAGCGACGAACAGTCTCATTCTCTGTTCCTGAATCCTACCTCATGTGGACTTCGCGAACAAGAGAACGGAAGGAAGTTGTAGTGCATTGTGGAAGTGAATTTGGACTATGCCATGTCCCTTAAGCTTGAGCAATTTCAAGGCTTCCAAACGATAGACACGGTCCATGAGATGGCCAATGTAAGCAGTGATATCGCGGATTGCACAAGGCCCCATACGCAGTTTCGCAGCCTGTGCTCTCGTCATGTCAAGAATCGCCGCTAAGAGTGGAGGGTAGGTCCCGACTCGGGTTCGTTCGGCCGGGGCTCGTAATTCCTCGTACTCTTCGTCTCTCCATGTCCGGCACGGTGGGCGGCGGGCTTGCCGATCCCGCTCGCAGTCATCATGGCCCAGGAAACCCCGGGGCCTTTACCCGAAAGATGTGTTGGGAACTTCTTTTGAAATCTTTACAAACATGATCAGCACATGTCAAAATCGAAGCTAGAATGCGATTTCGAGGCTTAGAGGTGGGCTGTCATTTCAAAAGTCCCCTTTCGATACAAATTTGGTAATGGCAGTCTTTCACTTGGATAACGCCGGCTGATACTTAAAGACATGTCTTCTCCGATTGTGATACCGTTTTTTTCTCCCATCAAGAGAGAAAGTTGGCAAAATCAAGATGCCTAGCTTCAAGTCGATGTTGCCTTCGCTGGCCCTCGTGGCCCTGGCACAAGCCCGTACTATTACACGGCAACAACCCGTCTCAGCGCGAGATGATTCCTCCGACTTCATCACAAGCACAAGCGACATCACCACGTTGGACGCGACAAATGGCTCACCTGCAGTTGTAATTCTAGATTATGATTGGAACGTCGAGGGAATACCCGCTTTCGAAGTGGTGAGCCTCGAGGGCGACACATCGACGTTCGAGATTACTTATGCCGAGTCCAGTGCTGCTCTAAACACGTACATGGTGAGTATAAGATCCATCAATTATGTTTATGTTGTCTGGGGCGGGTTCTGACTGTTGCAGAGCGATGGCCCACTCCCACTGGCCGCGGCTATGGACACCTATCGTGTCAATCGATACAACATCAGCGAAACCGGCCAAGTGTCGAATCGTCTCGTCCAAGGCGCTTTTCGATATCAGAAGCTCAATCTCTCCTCGCCCGGTGTCCTCTCACTGAAGAACATTGGCGTCACTCCCACTATCAACACGACTCCCTTGACCGAACTTCCGGGTTCATTCGAGAGTTCGGACGAATTCATCAACAGCATTTGGAAGGCCGGTGCTCGAACGATTCAGATGACCGAAATTCCGGCAGGATCCGTCCCAGACTTTTGGACCGTTACCTCAGAGGGCTCCCTGGTCGATAGCCTTGCCCCTCAGGTTCTTGGATCTGCCGCGGCCGCTCAGCTTTTGTCTTACGATCTCCAGTTCAGCGTGAAGCCTGTTGTCGGCGGCTTCGGTTTCACCGTCCTGAGCGACACCCTAAACTCTGGTATCTACTTCTCATGCGACCTTGCCAGCCAACAGATCACGGTCCACGTAGGGTCAACGAGCGAGGACACCATTCTGGAGGCCTTCGACCTTCCTAGCAACGTGACCATTACCATTGGTTCTTGGAACAATGTCACCGCGAACGTCGCCTTGACAGGCATCGGCGTTACCATTAACGGCGTTCAAGCAGTACAGCTGATACAGAGCGCTAAATTCTACGGTTCTTTTGGGCTTGGTGCGTCTCTGGGTCACCAAGCAGTCTTCAAAGACTTGTCGGCTACAACTACAGACGGACAGGAGGTGTACTCCCACTCTTTGACGGATACCTCGTTCCTGGCAGACTTCTTCATGGGTACCAACCCAGCAGACACCATTGTTGACGGATCGCGCCGGGACCGTATCGCCTACACGGGAGACCTTGATGTTGCAGGTGGCTCAGCCCTGGTAAGCACTCACGGCCTCGACTTCATTCTCGGCTCGCTTGACCTGCTCGGGTCGTACCAGGCGTCCCCCGGCTTCTTCATTCCGACTGCCAAGATTCAGCAGGCGCCTCTGAGCGAAGAGCTGAACGTCACCATTACCGGCCTGATCGGATACTCTTTCAATCTTATCACCGCCATCGCGTCGACCTATATGCACACTGGTGACGTTGAATTCGCGAAGACATGGGCCCCAAAGGTACAGCAGATGCTGGACTGGGCTGATTCTCAAGTCCTCGAGAATGGCTTGTTCAATGTTTCCCAGTCCTCCTTCGCCGGAGACTGGAACTACTACGATCCTTCCCAGCCAGGCGTCTCGACCAAGTTCAACGTCGTGTACGCCTATGCCATGCAAGAGGCAATGACTCTTCTCGCGGACGGCGGTGTCGATGCCAGCGTGTACCAGGGGCGACTCGAAGCTCTGCGCGACGCCATTGACAGCCAGCTGTGGAGCGACGAGCTGCAGGCCTACTACGTCTCGGATGCGTACGCCGAAGGATTCGGCCAGGACTCCAATGCCATCGCCATCCTGGCACACGTCAACAAGAACGAGTCTCATTCGACCGAGACCATTCTGTCCACGCTGTCGGCCGACCTGTCTAGACCTGCCGGGCCCATTGCTTTCTCTACCGGCATGATCGCCGCCGGTTTCCAGGCCTACATAAGCCCCTACGCGTCGGCGTACCACCTCCGAGCCGCATTGGCCTCGAACAACAGCGATGTCGCTCTCGAGCTGTTGCACAGCCTGTGGGCCCCCATGGCCGACACCAACAACGCCAACTACACTGGGACCTTCTGGGAGACCCTGGACGAAGACGGAAAGCCGGGCCTCGGGCTCGTCACGAGCTTGTGCCACAGCTGGGCCGCGGGCCCCACGGCCGAGCTGACCAAAGACGTGCTCGGCGCGATGCCCACGCGCCCCGGCTGGTCCGAGTTCAGCGTCGCTCCGGTCACGCTGGGTCTCAAGTCGGCCAAGGGCCGCGTCCCGCTCGTGCAGGGTCAGGTCAATGTTGAATGGAACTTTACCTGCGATGGACTCTTGAAGATGATTGTGGATGCGCCAGAGGGTACCAAGGGCACTGTGACGCTCCCTACGCCGCTGCTCACATCTGTCGATGATTCAGTTTTCACTGTGAATGGCCAAGCTGTCAACTCGACCGCCAGTTTCGAGGTTGTGGGAGGTACGACGTTCAGCCTACAACAGAAGCACAAGGCATAATGTAGTTTGTCGTGTGTATTACGATGTTCTGTCATCCCAGCCGCTAAGTTTCGAATTTGTATGTATCTTTTTTACTATAATCGTATAACGAAACTTTCTGCACACTGTGTTTTTTTTGTGTTTTTTTTTCAACATTTGCGCCTTTCATACGTTTCCATGTGACTTAACATCGTCCCGATCTCCATTTTACTTCAAAAGCTCCGTAACTATGACTTTGTAGCCCTGGACCGCGTCTTCCAAGTCTTTTACTGTCAAATGCTCATGGTCGGAATGTGCTACCAAAATCGAGCCAGGACCATAAAGATATCTCTTATGGTCCCCCTCCAAGTACGGAATGTCGGTTCCATAATTCATAACTGCCGTTTCGAATCCTGAATTATAGTTAGCAAGATGTCTAATGTCTCAGTCTCGACGTGGCTCCTTACCTTTGATATCATGGTCAATGGGGACAGGTCCACGACCGCCAACAAAGTCAATCTCCAACTCTGGGGAAGCATCTTTGAGTGCACTCTGGATTAACTTTCCAAGGTCCTCTGCACTTCCAGCCGCGACTCTGGCGGATACAAGTGCTGAGGCGTCCTGGGGAATGACATTGCCTGCAACGCCTCCTTCGATGGTTCCCACGTTGAGTGTCGTATTGCCAAACTCGTCGCTCCAAGGAAGCTCCAGCTGCTGCAGGGCGGCGAGGCCTTTGACGAGGATATCGATGGCGTTGATTCCCTGTTCAGGGTACCCCGAGTGCCCGGCCTTGCCCTTGGCCGTGAGCGTGAAACCGAGGCTTCCCTTGTGCCCGCTCGCAAGCTTCAGCTCCGTCGGCTCGCCGAAGACAGCGGCCTCCCAGGCGAGACCCAGGTCATTGGCGGCCCGCATTCCCTCACCGTGCTTCTCCTCACCGATCACGAAGAGCAGGGCGACGTCGCCGTCGCTGATCTTGGCTTCCCGGACGAGCGATTCCACGGCGATGACCTGTGCCGCCACGCTGCCCTTGGCGTCGACCGAGCCGCGGCCCCAGATCTCGTCGCCCTTTCTCTCGTACGGCCAGAAAGGCGGAACCGTATCAATATGGCTCGTGACCAAGACGCGCGTCTCGCGCGACGAGCCGGTGTATGCGAATATGTTCCGCCGGTCTCCCGTGACCTGTTGAGCTTCGACCGTGAAGCCGCGATCCCGGAGATAGCCTCCCAGGAAGTCCGAGATATTTCGTTCCGAGCCCGAAATGGACGATATTTCTACCAGGGACTTGTGGAGGTCCAAAAGTGCGGATGATTTCGTTTGCGCTTTGTCGGACGGCAGAGACAGAGGCTGTTGAGCACTACTGGCTACTGCGACACTGGCGACGCCGAGCCAAGCGAATGCGACTAATCTTGCGATCATCTTGGATTGCCGAGAGGACAGTGGTGCTGGCGGGTCAATTGACAATGGGTGATGTTCTTCAATCAAGGTTTACTCAATGTTGAGAAGTGATGCGACGTGATTCGTCGTAGCTGAAATGATCTGTCTTGCAAATCCCGAGAATCGGAAAGTATGTGCGACAATTACAAAACTCTCACGTTACAATGGACTGACAGCTTGCTGGATGACAAGATGATGTGTTCACTCATCGCAATCCGACCTCGTGATAGCGTGCCATGCGCATTCGCCCTGGTTCGGATGTGGATAAGATACTCTGTAGATTCAGCAGGGATTCCGCAAGAGCTATAGGAAATCACGAATCAGAATGGCGTGACCGGGTCCGGTTGTTGCAGAGTCCACCCCGCCGGACCGGATCTCCCGGATCAGCCGAAGATTTCGGATGGCCCGTGGAATCTCCGGTGCTGTTGTACGGAGATCCGAGAGACTGGAACATGATATGATCGCATCATGGTGACTACAAATTGTACTCAGTCAATAGTCGTCAATCCATACACGAACTGTGGTTCTGTGCTCGTGATTCAACATCACCACAAAGTCTTGAGCACTCTTCGCGGATACGTGCGTGCCAATGTCCAGATATGCTGCTGTTACTCAATAATTGCCACATTTGGCTTCCAGGTTGAATAACGTCATTTGCTTTCCTACTGTTTTGGGGGCAATATCTTCAACTTTCTTGACTGCCTCTTTGACCAAATGTGGTATGTTTCATTCAGCTTCTGTTTGGCGGAATTTAGCGGCCCCGCACCGAAAACAGTATGACAAGAAGCCGTCGGGTAGAAAAGTAGAAAATCATCCCGCCGGGTATTTCATCATGTTGATGTTTATTACCCAGAAACTGCCGACGAAACTGTAAATGCACAAAAATCGCCACAAGAAGGATATTTCTTGACCGAGATCAAAAGTCATCCAGATGACCACTGCCTTTATCGGTCGACGAGCTGCTGTCCATTTTTGGTGTATGCATTGATACACACCCCAAGGCGAAAGATTTGCTGTGATGTATTGTGGCTTGGAATATTGGATTTGACTTCGAACAATCAGAGGTCGTGTGCTGGGAATTCAACAACGAGTGTTCATTTGTGGAAATTCAATGTAGTCGATTATTGTAGGGAGAGCAAGTCCGTCCGATTGAATTTGTATGTAATTGCGGCTCTCTAATCCAGCTAGATAGCCGTCAGGCCAGATTCGATGTTACCGCTCTATTTCATGACATGAACACAAATAACAAGATGAAGTCCCGTGCATTTCACTCGCTGATGCTGCTCTGCCCCGGGCTCGTCAAAGGTACACTGGACGGCAGTCGCTATCTGTGGTACACTGGCACTCTCAGTGAGGGGCCGATGCCATTTTTGGTAATCCCGCACGTTAAAAAGTGACTGTCTCAGGAGGGTTCCCTCATCCGAAGGAGGGCCGGGGAGGCACGAGGAGGGATACACGTGATGAAATTACCTGATCCGGTAGCTTTTGGAGGGCATTTTGGAGGCTTCCCCTGGTTCAGGAGGGCGTTTCGGTGGTGTTGTGAGGGATCGGGAACAAAGCAGCGATATCGTACTTTGTATATCGTTCCGCAACACAGACCTACGAACTCTATTTTTTACCTATACCACAACTTTTTAGGTACGGCAGGTAATACTACACGGGCCTGATCAACCCAAAAGTCTATACTACAACCTACCTAGCAGCTATTACTACCGGTATTTTAATGCTGCCATCGCTGCTGCCATCGCTGCTGCCATCGCTGCTGCCAGTACTGCCAAAGCAGCCATCAGAGCAGCCATCAGAGCAGCCGTCAGAGCAGCCGTCAAAGCAGCCATCAGAGCAGCCGTCAAAGCAGCCATCAGAGAGGTCACTCCAGCAGCCAGCAGCCAGTACAGCAGCCAGTACAGCAGCCAGTACAGCAGCCAGTACAGCAGCTAATACAGCTATCAGAACAAACGAACACACACACACACACACACACACACACACCCACCTACACACACACACACACACGTGCGCGCGCGCGCAACGGGCGGAGCAAACGGGGTGAAACAAAGGACAAAGCGAAGATCGTTGGACCGTATATAGAACACCTGTATGATCACGGGCAACGGGGACTGGCCACCCCCGTCGTCTGTGATCATACACCGGTACCAGACCTGGCCAGTCTGGATACCTACCTAGGTACCTACCTTCTAACCTACTGTGTATTCTCTGATACTAAGAATACTATTAGGAAGTATACCGGGTTTATACAGTGCTAATAGCACGGTATCGCTGGCGAACCACTGTTGATACAGTATGTAAGACGCTGTATCTAGGGTAAAATACTCACGGGACACTATAAAACAGCATAATACCTGCCTAAGACTTGCGTAAATCAGTGTCTTCGGTGTTGATTTTTACCTAAAATGGCGACTTGCCCCTGTTTTTCTACAGAGACGCAGCCCGGAAGATATCCCATCTTCGAAGACGGCCTCCCCATCGGCAACGGACGCATTGGAGCCGCCATCTACGGAGGTGCGTCAGAGGTCATCGGCATCAACGAGAATTCCATCTGGACCGGGCCGTTCCAGGATCGCATCGCGGACGACCCCCAGGCGGCCGAGAAAGTCGTCCGGGAGATGCTGATGGCCGGCAATCTGAGCGACGCACACAATTACACGATGCAGGCCATGATTCCGACCAACAACTCTCTGAGGTCGTTTAGTTATTTCGGAAACATTGAGATCAACTTTGGACACACGAGCGGCGATATGACGGACTACATCCGCTGGCTGGACACTAAAGAGGGAACTACTGGTGTGTCCTATACTTACCAGGGCGCCAATTATAGGTAAGTATTTAGCAATAAAGAAGGTTCAAGTCTAATATTCTGGTGCGTATAGTCGCGAATATGTCGCAAGCTTTCCTCAGGGGGTGTTGGCGGCGAGATTCACGACGACAATCTCCGGCGGACTAAGCATGAATGTTTCCATGAGCCGGATCAGTAATATACTCTCCACGACCGCGCAGGCAGCCCCAAACAACAATACCGTCACGCTTGTAGGCTCAAGTGGTCAATCAGAGTCTGATGATCCGGTACTTTGGACTGGACAGGCGCGGTTCGCCTCAGATGACGGTAAAGGCTCCTCCATCCATGTTTACAATAAACTGTCTGCTGATCACAAGGTTTCAGGGAATTTCTCGACTTCAGGAGCATCGCTTCTCATACACAATGCGACATCAGTTGACATGTACTTTGACACCGAGACCAATTTCCGATACCCGACTCAGAGTACGTGGGAGGCCGAAATGACACGAAAACTCGATGCTGCCTACGGCCTGGGATACGACGCTGTCAAGGCATCGGCCGTTGCAGACAGCAGTGCTCTTCTCGGTCGCGTCACTCTGGATCTGGGCGAGTCGCCAAATGGCTGGACAGATCTTCCCACCGACGAGCGTATCAGTAATGCTAGGAACACTTCTGCAGATCTTCAGCTCAGCACTCTGGTCTTCAATTTCGGCCGCCATCTCCTCGTCGCGTCCTCGCGCAACACGGGCAACGGCACGTCGCTGCCCGCAAACCTCCAGGGCATATGGAACAACTCGACGTCGGCGCCGTGGGGCGGCAAGTACACCATCAACACCAACATTCCGATGAATTACTGGCCCGCAGGTCCAACCAACCTGCTAGAGACGGAGGAGCCCCTGTTCGACCTGATGAAGGTCGCGCAGGGCCGGGGCCAGTCCATGGCCGAGCGCATGTACGGGTGTCCAGGCACCGTGTTCCATCACAACCTCGACCTCTGGGGCGACCCCGCCCCGACGGACAACTACACGTCGTCGACCATGTGGCCTATGGGCGCAGCGTGGCTCGCGTGGCACATGATTGACCATTATCGCTTCGCCGGCGACGCAGACTTCCTGCGAGACATTGCGTATCCGTTTCTCGAGGACGTGGCCGCTTTTTACGAGTGCTACACCTTCGACTTCGACGGTCACAAAGTCACCGGTCCTTCCCTGTCACCAGAGAACACTTACATTGTTCCCGAAAACCATACCATCGTCGGTGCGCAGTCCGCGATAAATACAGGTCCTTCCATGGACGACCAGCTCATGTACGAGTCGTTCCGCGGATTGATCGAGGCGGCCGAGGTCCTAGGCCTCGACGACGCCAACCTGACCGCGGCGAGGGAGTTCCTGCCCACCATCCGCGCGCCGCAGATCGGCTCGCTGGGCCAGATCCTCGAGTGGCGCAACGAGTGGCCCGAGTCGGCGCCAGGCCAGAAGCACCTCTCGCCGCTGTGGGCGCTCATGCCGGGCCGCCAGTTTAGCCCGCTCGTCAACGAGACGCTTGGCGCGGCGGCGGGCGTGCTGCTCGACCGGCGCGTGTCCCATGGCGCTGGGTCTTCCGGCTGGTCGCGGACGTGGCTGATCAATACGTACGCAAGGCTGTTCAGGGGTGAAGACGCATGGAACGAGCTGACCGAGTGGTTCGCCGTCTTTCCCACGCCGTACAATCTGTATAATACCAACCAGGGGCCGTCGGGACCTTATCAGTTCCAGATCGACGGCAACTTTGGCTTCGTCAGCGGCATCACTGAGATGCTGCTTCAGAGCCACGCTGGAGTTGTACACTTGCTCCCAGCGCTGCCATCTGCCATACCCACGGGGTCTGTCTCTGGTCTTCTGGCGCGGGGCGGTTTTGAGGTGGAAATTGCATGGGAGAACGGGGTCTTGACATCAGCGAATATCACGTCGCTGGCTGGCAATGAATTATCACTTAGATATGCGAACGGTTCCGCTATCTTGGTGGATGGGTCGTCTTACGGTGGTCCTGTGCGGACCGGCGCTGGACAGGTATTGGTCGTGAGCGTTGCATGAATACGTTGTACTCACTAGAGTCTATGTATGAGTCATACATTATTCTCTCTTCAAACATCACAATCTCATGGTTCAAGAAAGAATCAGTTTCTAGTGGAAGTTTTGATTACCTGCTCGTTTTGCCAGTCACGTGAATGTAATGTTCATCACAACATAGGCAATCATCGAGCAACGATATGTTGTATTCCCCCAGTCGCTTTGGGGACTTTTTACTAGTTGATAGCACCAATTTCACTCGGTTACGATGGTTATCATTTTATAAAATACTGAGACCAGACCTACTTGCCGGCTCTACTTGCCGATTTACACCTCTACATGGTCGTCGATCTCTCAACTAAGCAGGTCAAGATTGAATTTGTCAAATGGCCCGAGTCGTGAACGACCTCTAGACTCAGGCCTATAGTCTCACCAATGCCTAGCACAAATCGACCAAGAGAGATTACAAGAGCCAGACTTCTCAAGTGACAGCGGGAACCCATATCGCTTCATTCAGAGTGTCAGACTCACGATTATTTGCCGTTCAGTCTTTGTGCAATCAGTGCCGATACTATATTGGCCGCTTATGTTGAAAAGCAATGTCGTTTAAGGATAGCTCCAAAATGCCACGTGCCGAGGTGAGACACCCCGGATAGTGGCGCTGATGTACGGCTGACAGAATAATGGATCTCAAGGGAGCTTATTCCAATCTGGATACAAACCCCGGCGCTGGGTCTTTGCAAGGCGACTGACATATAAGACATGAGGGGACCCTGACAGCAGTCGAGTCCCGACACTAAGGAACTGACATCACTACTAGTGTAGAAATATGTAGGGTTGATATTATATGTTTTACATCTAGGCGCGCGGAGGCATCTAGACGATAGATCTGCGGCCCCGAGCGGCATTCTGTTTCTCTCTCCTTTGCCCCGACCAGTATTGACAGGACAAGCTACAGGTAGATCTAGATTGACGCCATGGACAACAGTTCCAAGACAAGGCTGACCTGGGCTTCATCGGCTATCGTTTACTGGGTCCCTTCTGATGGTTGAAAAGTCCCGCGGAAGAATATTGTCGAAATAAGCTTTTGTCCAACGTTGAGCGCTATACTAGAAAACATCGCGAACATGGCCGACACTCTCTAGTCTATAGACGCACTATCATGACAATGGGAGAAAGACATCGTGATTTGAATTTCTGCGTTCATGATGCCTACACGGCGGCCAACACCATGTCGGCAGGTAGATCCCCATCTCCCATCCTCTGTCTATAAAGTCATCACAGATTCCCACATCATATCAGTCAAAATCACCACCAGCAACTCAAATCATCACATCACAGCTACAGCTTCCACTCTCACAAGAAACATTTCTCACAAGTCCACAACTTACCCTCAAAACAAAACCTCCACCATCAAAATGAAGTTCTCCCTCGTCGTCCTCGCCTCTGCCGCCGCCGTCTCGGCCTCCCCCCTGTCCATCGGCACCGGCTCCCTCACCGGCGGCCTCACCGGCGGTCTCACCGGCGGCCTCACCGGCACCCTGTCCGGCACTCTCGGCACGCTGACGAACCAGGTCTCGCAGCTGACCCAGCTGACCCAGCTCCCGACGTGCGCCGTCTCGTGCATCAGCGCGTCGGCGACCAAGGCCGCCACCGGCTCCGTCACCCTGGCCGGGCTCGGCAAGCTCTGCAGCAACGTCACCGGCGTGCTCAACGGCGCCACCACCTGCCTCGCGGCGTGCAAGCTCCCTGCTTGTAAGACGATCCCCCCAACCTATCCTTGAAATTTGCTTTCAGTGTAAAGACTGACTCTGTGTGAATAGCTCAAGCCACTACGGTTACTTCCACGCTCAAGAACGTCTGCGCCATTGTGAACTTGTAAATCACGAAATGGATTAACGAATAAGCGGTTTGCACGGGCCATGGGCATCGTCTACGATGTGGCCTTGATGAGTAAAAGTTGGGCGGACCGGAGTCGAAGCCGGTATTATGAAACTTGAATGAGAAGAGAGCGCTCTCGGATGACTATCACGATCTTTTGGCAGTTGTTGGTTTGTTTATGTTTGTCTTTTAACGCAATAACCCGGGTTACTATAGTAAAATCTAATACTCTCTTTAATGCCTCAGGCGTTTGCTACACCAGATGATATTGTGATTCTCAGATGAACTGTAGATTATTCTCATAGCCAAGACTTCCTTTGTCACGGCAAGCTTGACTTCGATGCTCCCCCGCTAAGCCGGGGAACAAAGCCAAGCTCGCGGACAATGACGAAACGGCAACTATTACGTCAAACACCACATCAATTCTGATCCGTACCTCATCTCACGCTTACCAATTTCTCGTCCGCCATGATGACGACTCCAGCCAACATGACCATGGTCTTCCGCCAATCCGTCACGACGCCGCTGTTCTCGACAGCTTGGACGCCAGCGGGCGCGGGATCGTACGCAGGGACATGCATCTTTCTCATTTTCCTGGCCGTGGTCCATCGAGCGCTGCAGGCGGTCAAGTCGGCAGTCTTTCAGTCGACGCGGGCTAGCGACGGCACCGGCTCGACATTTGGGGCCGCTGACGTCGAAGGCAGGACGAAGCTGTTTGCTCAGCAGATCGAAACCGAGTGGCAAAGGGAGCCTTTTCGACTGGGTAGGGAAGTAGCCCGGGCGTTGATGGATGTGCTTACGGGTGGGATTGGGTATCTGCTGTTAGTGATTTTCATTCTTCCTTGTTTCATCACGGCTCATTTCATATGTGCTGACAACTGATAGAATGCTTGCCGTCATGACGATGAATGTCGGTTACTTCCTATCAGTGCTGGGCGGTATATTCCTGGGAGCATTTCTAATTGGTAGATTTGGATCTTACGAGCATCACTAGAGTACCAAGGCAAAAAGACAATATCCAATAATAGCTCAAGCAGCTAGTCTCAACCAGAGTATTCGACCTCACGTCCTGATCCTCGCGATGACCAGAATAGCGACGACATAACAGGCCGAGCTTGTGAAATATGGAACTCCCAACGCCATGCCCCCGAGTGAGATGCTTCGAACCCACAGAATTGCCATGAGCGGAGCACCTACGAGCGATCCGAGTGTCTTGATCATCATGACAAGAGCGAACATGTGCGTTTCGGTGTCCTTGTCTGAGAGGACGCCGTCGCGCTCCGGTTGTATCGCGGGCGATTTCAGCAGTGACAAGGTAAATACAGGTAAGGCGGAGCCGAGAGCGTAGACCAGCAGTGCGGGAATGAGCAGCCAGATTCCAGGTGCGATACCAATCGAGAATGCTCCGACGACAGACACGGCAAGACACGTGAGGGCGTACCCGACATTTGCTCTATCGGTCTGTCCCGCTGATGGATGACCGCTACTCGAGGAGTGCCTAGTCCGAAGAAGCGAAGGGATGACGACTGTAAGAAGTCCAAAGTTGACTATCGCTTTACCCGACAAGAGATACCCCGCAGATGCAAATGTCCAACTATAGCGCTTTGATATATACTGGGGTAAGAGTTTGGTGTCTGAGCTGGCGAGGGATGTCAGGAAGAATGAGATGAACAACAGCAACAAGTTCCTCGTGTGACTAGCAAGCATGCCTCGGAGCGTTTCGTAACGCTTGCTGATGGCACTGAGTACAGAAGTATCCGCATCCTGGGCTTTGAGCAGTGGAGAAGAGATGAGCGGTCGGGACTGTTCATCTGCAGCTTGCTCATTGTAGGTTGCAGCTGGGTGGTCCGGCAGCAGTGATATAGTCGGCACTGCCAGCAACAATAGCGTGATACCAACAAAGAATGGCAGCCAGAGCAGGACCGACATGGAAGCCGAGGCCAGAGCTGGACCTAGCAGGGCGACAACATATGATATGGAGCTCATCCAGCCAAAGTAGGTAGCGCTGATTAAAGGTTTAGCCCTGAGTCGTTGATCGAGTAGAATCCCGAGCACATACCGAAGAACATAATCGTCTGTAATGCTAGCAGCCAGAGCATATGTCATGGAGTTGAACACGCAGTCGCCGCCCAAGATGGACAGAAATGGACCGGCGATGATGGCACGCGGCGGGAAGACGTGCTCAAAATAGCCTACAACGACGGCCCAAGCCAGCATGAAGACACGGGGTATCAAGTTCATCCATAAGACCGTGCGTTGGCCGTATTTCTCGGCGACGAAGCCCAGTGGGATGGTCATGACAAAGTCTGTGGGTATTGTCAGTTCACTCAACAAGTTCCAAAGTTCAAGTTTGGCACAGAGAGGTCGGGCAACGCACCACCGGCAATCCAGGCAGTGTCCATGGCGCCTTGAATCCACGCAAGCCCCTGCTGGACGTGATCAATCTTGCAGAGATGCTCAGGTATGCTGCCTCCCGGTAAGATACTCGACGGGTCGTTCTCATTGTAGTAGTCGTGACACAAGCGTCGCTCAATGACGCGGTTCAGCGGCAGCTGATAGAGACTGGTCGAGAGATTGACAAGAAGCAGCAGGGCAAGCAGCGCGCCGATTGTGGCCCGCTTGGGTCTTGTGCGTCGCGCTTCATCGGCTTCATCGTGCCCAGTATCATTTCGCGCTTCCACGTCCATCGTGTAGAAGGACGAGAAGCAAACGAGAATGAATTCAAGGTGATAACAGACCTGATGTGGTGATGCTGCAGATGATCGGGTGTCCGCTGACCAGCGCTCCAATCAACTGTGGATCTGGTCTACGTCCAGTGATCTAGGCGCCGCGAGGCGCTATATTACAGGGATGTCCGCCGCAGCGGTACCTTAGCCGCCTAAGCCGTCGCCAGCAAACATCGTACTGCTGCGATCAATGTTAGATCATGGCACAAGACAGTTCGAAACAATTATATGCGTGAGTCTTGCATAGAAATTATCGCAAGTCGAATAGTTATTGCACATTACCCAAAGCCCGACATGTCAAACCGTCCATCCATCCGAAAGTCGGTGCAAAACCTCTCCACAAAGCGCCCAACGGCACGAGTGCGACCTGCATTAGGCCTACATTAACTCTGTCTCGGGCCCCGCCGCGAGAAAAGTCAACGACAAGAAGGGCGTGTCGCGATGGAGTCGTCTATTACTCTGGGTATATAGAGTCGAAAATCCCAGATTATCTAGGTCAAACTCTATAGTAATATTCTCCGGGTATCAAATTCAACTAGAGCACCAAGAATTCCATCATGGCACCAGCAGCTTGCACAGTCCGACATGCCCGTCGCGAAGGTACCTACTTTTCTTCTTCTCCCACCCTTCAATCGCGAAATCTCCAGCTAACCATCCTCCAGACGTGTCCACAATCCTGACCCTGATCAAGGAGCTCGCCGACTACGAGCACGAGCTCTCCGCCGTCGAGGCGACCGAGGCCACGCTCCTGGCGACCATCGCCTTTGCCGGCGACGGCGTCGAGTCGCGCTCCACCGCGCCCGACACGGAGCCGACGTCGCCGTCCCGGCCGGCGCGCTGCCTGCTTCTCTTTAACGAGGCCGGCAGCCCCGCCGGCATGGCCCTGTACTTTTACAACTACAGCACCTGGCGCGCCAAGGGCGGCATCTACCTCGAGGACCTGTTCGTGCGGTCCTCGGAGCGCAACAAGGGCTACGGCAAGAGGCTGCTCGTCGAGCTGGCCAGGGAGGTCGTCGCCATGGACGGCGGCCGCCTCGAGTGGTCCGTCCTCAAGTGGAACGAGCCGAGCATCAAGTTCTACGAGTCCATTGGCGCCACGGCCATGAACGAGTGGGTCGGCATGAGGGTGGATCGCGAGGGCCTCACCAAGCTGGCTGGCCTGTTGGATTAGGTCTGGCTATTGGTTCGATCACAAATGTCGAGGAAATCGCCTTGATGTCTCGACCAGTCACAGCTTTCCTTGTGGCACTTGAGCCTAATGACGCGATACCAGATAAGGTGTCAAGAAATGAGCTCAAGCTGTGAGAATAAAGCCGTTTCGGAGATCAATGAGCTGGATCAGTCTCAGCCCGCAATAACACGGTTGTCTGCTAGCATCATGATTCAAAATTGTGTATCTTGGCATGAAATACAATAAGTTGCAAGGACTGAAGTAAGAGCAACGCTTCTTTTTATCCGCTATGAGTGTCTCCCAAATTCTTTGAGATGGCTGAGCTTTCGACACATTCCTGGCTATTCTTCAAGCTCGCCCGTGATGCCCAACTGCTTATCCTCATCCTCGTGAGCAATGGGTCTAATTGACCAGTATTTGACAGCAATCGACCAGTCCAATTTCTCATCTTCTTGATGACCAGTTCTTCAGTCATCGCCAATGCGGAGAAGTCGACATCAGTTTCCGGTTCGTTTGTTGGCATTGTGTACACTGAATCGTGCGTAGCATCGGGTCCATCTTTTCTCTAGGAACCATTGTGATCGGTCGACACGCCTAAAGTGGAAGCAGGCGCACTTTGGTCTCCCGAAAGATCATTCAAGCGTGCGTTCCAGTCATGGACCCTCGTGTCCCACAACAAACCAGGAAGCTGCTAGTCTTCTGGGTCCGGGACATCATATGGATCATACGGTGAGGGCACATACTATAGCCCGTGTAAAGTCTTGAAGGACTCCCAGTGCGAGAGGAATTCTTGTTTTGTGAAAAGGTCCGTGGGGTTTCCTTGAAATTTAGGGTCGGTTTCGATCTGCCGCAATCTGGCTCCCGCGAAACAGTTGAATGCAACGATATGTTCCGGCTCTATGCATGCTCCGGTAGTGTTGATGATCAGGACGGTGCCTGGGTCCTTGACGTAGCGTATGCCTCTGAGACTGCGCGTTTGGGGCAGAAGGTTGTCAGTGCCATCCGGGTCGGTGTAGAGCGCGGCTACTAAAATCGCCTTTTCGTTTCTGGGGAACCTTTTGTCTTTGGCCTGGAAATTTTCGGATTTCAACAATTCGAAAGTGGCGGGCGCAAGCCGGCAGACCCAAGGCAGTCCAACCATCCATGCCAGTGGCGAGGGCCATTGACAAGTCACTTTAATGGTCGAGTTCGAGCCAGCAGGTGCAAGGACCCTCTCCATGCTCAGAAAGACACGGTCCTTGTACGCAAATTCCGTTTCTACCAAGCTGTTGATTTTGAGCGCTTGGACTCTCCCACGTCCACAATTTATATTTACTCTGACGCAAGGATTGACGATGTGCGAAAGCAGGAGAATTACAGCCTGGTGGTAATGCTCCATGGTGACATCTACGAATCGAGGGACCATCGCAGACGACCTGTTGCGCTCGTGTTTCCAAACCGCGAGGAAAGCTGTTGCCGACCATGGATATAGGTGGCCCGCTGGTGCAAGGTCTCTGATGGCTCTGTTGATCTGACCGTACCGACCGTTGTAGGCACCAACCCCGGTGGGATCGCCCTGGGGCGCCGCTGTGATCAATACCAAGCTGCAGCGGTGGAAGGACGACCACCAGGTGGACAACACAGCAACATGCTTATTGCCCATGTCGGGTATGGACCTGTACGTCTCATCACATAAAGGATAAATCATCGACCCAGATGTTTCCGATGCCATCGTAGGAAGGTAATCCCAGGCGGGGCCGTCCAATGCATTGTCCAACCGGATCACGCGTATATGATCTGGTGAGGGCCGCTTGGATTCTTCTAGTCGCAATTCATTGCACATTTTCTCGTGCGGGAATGCGAATGGTTCAGGTGCCTGAGAGCACGCGGAACAGCGAGGGATTTCGCATATTGGACATTTGTCGTACGTCGAACCGGAGCAGATATAGCACCAGGGGTGTTTGAAAGTCTTGAAACAACACCAGCGGTTGTCGCCATCGGCGCCATCGGTTGCTGTCACCTCGAGGGTACCTGTTTCCCGGTACTGGGTCGAGAAACTTTCAGCCGTGACAGAAGACATGACTGAGCAGTGTTGGTCTGAGTACGTGGAAGGTAGGACTGCCGAGATAACGTGTTGAATAGAGCAGAACGGTTAATTACCGTGTGTCAGTGGGCCATTCGAGTTGAGGGTATATAGATGGCGAAAGTTGATGCAATATAATTGATGAATCTAAACTGATGATAGAGCGTCACGACGTGAGACGAGGTGGACTTGTGGATGAATGGTGAAGGGCCAGAAGCCAAAACGATGGGGTTGGCACAAGTGAAAACGCATCAGTCTCTCAGGGCGTTGCGAGGCCAGCGGTAAATTCAATACCCATTTCAAAACACTCATCATCGTGCTTGACTGTCAGCCAGAACTTGGATACAGGGAAGTCACACTCAACATGTTCTGCGTGGGTCCTCGGTATCGCCCATTGCTGAGTCTGACTGGTTCTTTCTGTCTAGATGGAATATCAAACTCCAGATATGGAAAGTACTTTTGATGGTCCTAGTCGTGGGTCTCGCATTCGATATTCCTTTAGAAAAACGACATGAGGTCAATTTCCAGCTGTCTCAGCTGCGGGCAGAGCGATAGCATTCTTGAGCAGCAGCACAAGATGCAAAGTGCTCGAGGAATTTTGGCCTCAGGAACATTTTCTGTCGGACTTTAAAGTCGCTCGTCCAGGTCGCGACGGCCGCCGTCTGCCTCGCCTCGTGGCATCCCCTACAGCACAACCCAGCATCAGCCACGCCCGTGTCGGTATCGAAGAATGGCAGCCTGGTGGCAGCCATGAAGCGGTAGCAGTCGACCATCTCGCAGTTGAGGCGCAGATCTGGCGCGTCCACTTCGCCCTGCGCCACGGCGTACGCCAGTCCCGTCTTCTCGGAGACAATGTCCATCCTGCGCCTGCGAGGCTTTGCGACGGTGCGGAGATAGACGTCCCGGTACGTGCCCGGCAACGTGCGGAGGACTGGTACCGCCTTCTTCAGTTCCGCGGCTGAACGCTCCGAAATGTACTGGAGGTCGCTGAGCTTGATGGCGCCCAGCTCATCCTCGCAACGGAGGCACTCGAAGCAGCACCTGGCCGCGAGGGGAATGAAGAAGAAACATCCAAACTCCTTGCACACGATGCACTCGCTCGATGTCAGAGCGCTGTCTATATCAGCCACGGAGAGATGGGACCCGAAGCCAGTCTTCAGCACCGCACGCAGGGCTTCCGACCCATAATCTCTCACGCGTTTGAACGCAGGTACCGTTGCCGTTGTCTCTCTCGCTCGACGGCTGACGTGACTGAATTGAGAGGCACTCTTGGAATCAAGCATGCTGCAGATGGTCGACATGACCTCGATGGGCACCCGCGTCAGGTCTCCAAACTGAGCTCCATCGGAAGTGGAAGTGATGGGCTGAAACAGTGACGACTGCACTACCGCGTGAGACTTCTTCTCGAATTGTATGACGGCTTGGGTGAAGTCGTCACGCTCCAGGGCAGCTGTGCGGATGATTGCGTCTGAGGATGCATCAGCACCATCGGCGCCGGTCTTGTCAGCCATCGAGTGAAGGGTCACACCGTCACACCCTGCAGAAAGGGATATTATGCAGTTGTGAGCTTGGAGCACCTTGAAGCACTGCACGGCTCACCTGAGACTATCGCGTGTAAAAGACCTAATGTGTTTGGCGGGATGCTTTGTTTCTAGAAGTTCCACGTTCCCGATGTACAGTTTTGAGCTGATCACGATTCACGATTTGCCTGGCAACGGCTAGTGGGAAGGACCGTGCATATTCCACACTGTCATACTGTACCTACACAGCCAACTCCACATGGGTCTGTTGAATCTATCCGTTGCTACTCTCTCACAATAGCCAGTCTTTACTCGATGATGTAGTGCAACAGTGTTTATATTTCAAGTGAAATATCATTGATTTCCATTTCAATGATAACGCCGGCCCTTGTAGGGCTGTCCAAAGTGTAACACCGAAACTCCAAGTAAATACAAGAAACTCCCGATAAAACAAACCCAGTGTTCCAACATAAATCTTTACAAGCTCTAAAAGGGAAATCATGAACCGCGCTTACTGAGATTCTTATTCGTTTCCACATCTGCATCCTCCATGTCCCAAGCTCTCTTGTGCATCTCCACAAGATCGTATCCAGTGTTCAGTCGCTGCCGCCAGCCAGACACGAACATCCAAGCAAGGCGAAAGTCGCCGCTGGCGACAGATACAGTGTCGTCAAACTCGTCATCACAAATCTCATCATCATAGCTATTCATGTCATCAGACTCCGGATGATGGCCGGCGTCTCCCGTTACACCCGAGTGTGGTCAGTGTCGGGATCCCCGGCTGAAACTGCGGAGTAGGGAACTGCGTTCGCTCTTGTCGTCGTTTCGGCCACCCGAGATTGTTTTTCTGGCGGCCTTCTTCTCGGAGTCAACGGGAAGACGTGATTCGTGGACTTGCGAGGAGCTGCGTTTGCGGCCGATGGTAGGGACCGTTATGGACGCAGACCGGGACGGGATGGTTGAAACCGCTGTGCTTCCCTCTCCAGAATCACCTCCCGGCGGCTCAAAGACGTTGCGAAGCTTTTGGAACGTGTGCGAGCCACCAGCCTGTGAGCCGGAAACCGAACGACTTGGCTCCGTGACAGGTGGGTGGATGTGCACACTTCGCCGAGAAGAGGCAAAGTCGGAAGGAGAAGGCTTCGCCGAGTCATACTTGAACGGGTCAAACTCGTCGTCGCCGCTCATATACGAGCGTCCGCTGATCGAATCTCGCCGGGACTCCTCAATAGTGGGTTCGCGCTTGTCGACGGACAACGACGAAGGGGCTGGGGATGAGGGCCTTGTCGAGAGGCTGCTTGGGCTGCGCGCGTGCCAGAATACGTTGGTCACATCGCGCGGGGCGTACATTGAAGAGTCATCTTCATCCTCTTGCTCGGCCTCCGGCTCGGAGTGCTTAGTTGGCGTGGGAGCAGCATGTCGGCTTGCAGACAGCCCACCTCGGTTAGGAGTCCTGGGGCTGTTGGTGCTTTGCAATACAAAAGGGCTGACCTCGCGATTGTTTCCATGCGCAGTGGGAGCAAGACTGGGTGTTTGTGCACGTTGCACAGACTTGGCATCTTCCTCCTGGCCGTCACTGTCGACAACTCGGATTCCATTGCCATCCACGACCCTAATTCCGAAGCTCTTGGAGAAGTCAAACTTGCCTTGCGTCGGGGTCTGCTCTCCTTGGGGTGTTGAAGACACTGCATGAGGTTCATCCGTAGACTGATCGGTCAATTCGCCCCAGCTAGCTCCGTCGTATTGAGCAGGACTCGACTCCCTCATGTTGTAAGTGCTGACGTTGGCGCTATGCGCGACAGAGAACGAATTGATGATTTCAGAGTCATCCTCGTCACTGAAGTGAGATGAAGCGGCATCATCATCAAAGAGATCTTCGGAGCCTTGCACCGTGACATTCTCAACTGGCAATGGTGAAGGAGCCACTCCTCGCGCAGGTGCATCGATAGGGGTCACTTTCAGGTTGTCGCTCGCTGAGGAGTCTACTGGTTCGACCCTCTCAGCTGAAGACGAATCTGCTTCTTCCTGGTGCTCCACTCCGTTTCCAACTGCTTGCGCTGGCTCTCGCTCCTCATCCGGAGACGAACCCGTGATGGGCTTCCGGTAGGAATCTGATCTTCCTGGGTAATCTACTTTTATGTTAGCAAAAGATGAGATACCAGTCTGAACCGGGCTTTGGGGGATGGTACCAACTTGTTCGTCCTCCAGACGTCCTGAAACTGGTCGGTCTGCTTTGTTGCCATATTCGACTGCAGACTTTGAGTTTGGCACGTCCGAAGACTCACGTACTGACTGAGTCTGTGCTTCCGACGGTCGTAGACTGACGGGCTCAGAGGGGAAATGAATGACATTGACGGCCGGTGACGTCTCCTCCTGAGGCCCTCTAGCGGCCTCGTCCGACTTCAAACCGCCATCCGCAGTCGCGCTCTCCTGCTTTTCCTCGGGCAAGTCGCTGTCATCGGTGTCTACGTGTGCGAGATCGTCGGCATCCAGTGTGGTATCTGCTGTGCTTGGCTGGCTGGGCTCGGTTGACTCTGCTGAATCGACTTCTGTACTCTCGGCTGGTACAGCCGAATGTATCTGCTGCTCGGGGATGGCCGTCTCATCATGTACGGCCTCGGTGGTGTTACCCTTGGTAGGAACACTATCGTATGCAACTTGAGCTGGTACTTCAGCGGCAACGTCACGAGTCTCTTCTTGAGCGGGCGTCTCGACAGGCTCCTTGACAGTCTCGTGAGTGGCCTTGTCGGGAGTCTCTCCGACGTGTTTCTCGGCAGATGCCTCCAATGGTTCTGCGGTAGGCTGATCAGCAGGGATCTCCATAGACTTTTCGGCTGATTCCTGGACAGGTTCAACGACTTCCCGAGCCATCTCAGTATCGTGGGAAATTTGCTCAGTTGGCTTGTCGGTGGCTTCCTCTTGAGCAGGGATCGGCTCAGCAATCGGTGTCTCCATAATCTCGTTCTTGGGAGCAGGCGAGACATTGGCCTGGACCCCTGCCACTTCAGGGTGAGTGGCGGCATCCTTGGAGTCTTGCTTGACGACCTCCTCGTTGGTAGGCTCAGCGGGGGTATTCACGGCCTTTGCTGGCTCAATGGTCTCGGCGACTGGCTCTTCGACAGGTGCCATGGCGTCGGCCGATTCTGCTGGCGAGATCTCAATGACAGGAGTGGCTGCGATTGTTCTATCGACTGCCTGCTCAGCGGCGGGGGCCTCAGTAACCTCGACAGGAGTTTCCAAAGTCTTCAGGGCTTCGGGAGCTTCGGCAACCTGAGCGGGAGACTCCTCTACGGTCTCCACAGCCTTGGCGATAGGCTCATCCTGTGCTGGTGCCGATTCCTCTACGACAGGCTCCTTAGCAGCAGACTCTTCTACTGCAGCGGTTTCCGTGACAGGCTCGGTATTGATTTCGCCAGTAGCTTCAGGGACATGCTCCTCGACAATCTTGGAGGTAACAGGCTCGGAAGCAGGCTCAATGGCAGGTTCCGGTGCAGATTCGGCTTCAGCAATGGGTTCAGCAACAGTCTCAGTAGCCGGTGCAGGAGTAGGATCCACAGTAGCATGGTCTTCGACGGCGGGCTTCTCGGGAGCGGACTCGACGATAGGCTCCTCGGCGACAGGCTCCTCGACGACAGGCTCCTCGGTGATAGGCTTCTCAGTGGCAGGCTCCTCAGCAACAGGCTCGGTGGCAGGCTCAGCAGCAGACTCAGCGGAAGGTTGAGCAGCAGCTTCCTCTACTGACTCAGTCGGGGCGGGCTCAGCGATGGCTTCCTTTACGGGTGCAATCTCAGGTTCAGTAACAGTCTCGGCAGCAGGTTCGGCAGCAGGCTCAGCTGGGACTTCGGTGACAGATTCGGCGGCAGCTTCGGCGGCAGTCTCGGTAGGGGCTTCAACAGTAGGTTCCTCGACTGTCTCAGCGGTAGCAGCCTCAACGGGAGCGTCAACGGGAGCGTCAACGGGAGCCTCAGCGATCGTCTCAGTAGCAGGCTCGACCGCGGGCTCAGCGGGAGTCTCAATGGTAGTTTCCTGTGCTGGCTCTGCAACGACAGCTTCAACAGCAGGCTCCTCGATCGAATCCGCCGCGGCAGTCTCAGTAGCAGGTTCAACAATAGGTTCGACGGCATTCTCAACGACAGCCTCGGTTACCGGTTCTGTAGCGACAGGCTCGGCAGGCATTTCAGTGGCGAGCTCCTTGACTGGCTCAGTAGCAGGAGTTTCGGTAGCAGGAGTTTCGGCAGCAGGCTCGGCGACAGGCTCGGAGACCTCGGCAGCTGGCTCTTCTGTGGTAGTCTCAGGGGCAGTCTCGGCAGCCACTTCAGTGGTGGAATCGGCAGCAGGTTCGGCGGCGGGCTCAGCGGCGGGCTCAGTAGCGGGCTCAGCAGCAGGTTCGACAGCAGACTCAGTAGTAGACTCGGCAGTAGGTTCGGCGGCGGGCTCAACAGGAGCATCAGTGGTAGGCTCTGTGGTAGGCTCAGTGACAGGCTCAGTGACAGGCTCAGTGACTGGCTCAGTGACAGGCTCAGTGACAGGTTCGGCCGCGGTTTCGACGGGAGCTTCAGCGACAGTCTCGGAAACCTCGGCAGCTTCTGGCTCCTTTGTGGTAGGCTCAGGGACGGTCTCAGCAGCAGACTCGGCAACAGACTCAGCAGCAGGTTCAACAGGAGCATCGGCGGCAGTCTCGGAGACCTCGGGAACAGGCACCTCTGCGGCAGTCTCTGCAACTGGCTCGGCAGCAGGTTCGGCAGTAGACTCAATAGCAGTTTCGGCAGTGGGTTCGGCGGCGGGTTCAATAGGAGCGTCGGCAGCAGGCTCAGCAGCAGGCTCAGCAGCAGCTTCAACAACAGGCTCAGCGGCAGCTTCAACAACAGGCTCAGAGACAGGATCGGCAGCAGGTTCGGTGGGAGCATCGGTGGCAGTCTCAGGGACCTCAGCAGCTGGCTCTTCTGCGGCGGCTTCGGCTTCCGTAGTGGCAGCCTCCTCTACCAGCTCCGCTGCGGGCTCCTCTGACGGTTCGGCGGCAGCTTCAGGGGCTTCGACAGCGGGCTCCTCTGCGGCGGGCTCCTCTGCTGCGGGCTCTTCTACCGACTCGGCGGCAGGCTCGGCAGCAGGCTCCGAAGCCTCGGCGACAGGTTCCTCCTGTGTTGCCGGGGCATCTTCAACCGCCTTGTCAGTGCGCCCTCTCTTGCGAGTGGGCATCTCCGGCAAAGCGATTTGTAGGTGCTCATCAATCAATTGGTTGATCTCCTAAATTCGCCACTCGTTAGCCATAGTCAAGTTATTATGTGCAGTGCCGCTCACCTTTTTTTGCTCCTCGAGCGCGGATATCTTGGATTTGGCCTCATCAATGATGGCCCTTGCAGCCTCTTCGATGACGTCCATCTTCTTATCCGTGTCCTCGTCGATCAGCTTGATGTCTCCATCGAGCTTCTCTTGCCGCGCCAGGGCTTCGGCGTCGGCCTTGCTCTGGAGGGCGTCATCTTCCTCCTTCCGGCGGGCTTCCCGCTCCTCGTCCTCTATTCTCCTCTTCTCCTTGATCTCATCGAGTCCCGTCTGGCGGTGGGCCTTGGCCTCCTCCAGCTCCTTGTCGAATATTGTGCGGAGGCCCTGCAGGAGAGAGTCTCGTTGTTGTTCGAGCTCCTCGATCTGGGCATTGTGGCTATCTGTCGACAGCCCGCTGACGGACTCCTTGATGGAGAACAAGTTCTCGTGCATGCGCTGCACGAAACCAGAAATATCGAACATCGTGAATATACAAAAGAGACGTTATATCGTGGATGGGTATCTTGTAATGAGATGAAACGAATGAGATGGGTATTTAATTGTGGCGCAAGCGACACGTGAAAAGATTCGATATACTTCGTAGAGAGACACTTGTCTTTGGAAAATGAATGTAGAAAAAAAGCTGTGTCAGTCCGGCAAACAATTGCACGCTGGGGAAGATCAGACGAAGGAGAAAAGTCCAGTCAAGTGATGAAACCTGAGAGCTATTTGTAGCAACCAGAGAAAGAGAAGGTGATCATGCAAATCGTCTACTGGGATGCGAGCTTCAGCATTTGACAATAGCTTTGCTCATCGTTTATGCGCCTCGGATGCGATGCCTAGCGCGAGCCCGAGTATAGATTTGTGTGGGTATAGGACTGTCGACCGACTCCATACTCATCCGACTTCACCAGAAAGTCCCTGGCAAGCCACCACGGCTTTCCGCCCAACGGTGCCTTAACGTTGGTATCCCCGGAATGTCCAGATGGCAAGTTTCCGACCCGGCGTTCCAGCCATAAAGATAGTGAGGCTGTACGCCTCGAGGTCGCGGTGGGAACGGACCGTGTATTGGTCCGTGGTCGGATCGCCCACGATGTCCTCGGCAGATCCGGGGCGAGCCACCCAATCGCCTCACCAGAAGCTCTTGATCACCAACGGCGGATCATCAGTGAGCGAAATGCATGAGGATCTAAAACCTTTAGCGTGTTCTTTATTGCTTCTGGAGAGTTCTATATTTGTGCCCAAAAAGACGTTGCTGTCATTTTGGGTACTGTCATAGCTTCCCGGCTTAGGTAAATCAAGGGACCTTTTGGAGGGGCACGTTGTTGTCCGCAAGGCTTCCTTGGGACTTGAAGATGAGAAATGACGATCCGCACTGTTTTGTCAACAACGCGTTGCAATTACCTGTATTTCTTAGACGGGAGCGACATCATTGGTGATTATTGTTGCATGCAAAGAGAGAGAGCATCGGCGTGTTGATGTTGAAGAGAAAAATTGAGGTCCCACTATTTCATCGGCAGTTCAGGTACCTGTTGAAATTATTACGTCGGCCCAGTCTCGTCAGTCGCGACTGCCCAGCTAGCTGGGTAAACATGATACTCACACAAACGTCCTTCTGATTTCACTCCCCCTCTCTCAAATATTTGCATGGCAGCTTCTCCGTAATCATTGAACACGCGTGCACGAGGACAATATTTGTGGCAGTGAGCAGTATTCTCATTTCCTTCTAGAAAACCGAGGCGGCGTTCTGGAAGAACGGAAGTCCTTCGTCGACTTCTGCCTGTGACGGCATATGTGCTGGTGGGCAGCTAAGCAGCGCGCTGTGGCCACGCTGTGGCCAGTGGGCAGCACTCGCATAAAAGCCGCTGAGGACTAGGCCGTGGGACCTCCCGCTTCACTGGGTCCAGCGCGGCTCTGATACACAACTTCATCATTTTTCCACTCTCACAAATAGGTCTCGGTCTCGGTGGAGGCGGACGTGATTGGCTCCATGTGTGTCGACCCAATGGAACCAAGGAAAACCCAACTTGGATGGCCTCTCCTCGTACTCGTACATATCACGTAGGTAGTTTTCGTCAGACAGTATTGCATAAGTCATCAACTTTTTTACCAGGACAGCCTTGCCGACACTGCCAATCATTCTTGTAAATGCGGGATGAAACGGCGATCTTGGTCTGTCTTGACGAATTGCAAAAGAACTTGGACTCTGGGTCTACATAGGTATATATTCTTCTAAACTGCTGGTGGCAACGATTTTTACAGTATAAATGACGGCAAGGATCACCCCGGTCGAACGCTTGGAAATATGAGAGTTGAGCATTCGTAGCTGAATCTTTACAAAGGTACGAATATATCGCCCCTCTCAAGGTGAAATTCGGGCAGAGAAGTAGTTGCCCTTCCTTCATCATGTCGATATGTCATCCATTCTGCTGACATTGAAGGAACAATGCGATCTGCTCAAATACGCATGGTGCTCGACTTTCCTGCTCTTGCTTTCCTTGATCGGTAGGACTCGCGGTAGTTGATGCGCTGGAACGTGCCGTATCCATAGACGACGAAACCAGCCAATGTCCAGATCCCGGTGACAACCAGTCCCACGGGGAAGATGAGAATGTTGACTCCCGGCAGGATGAACGCGACAGTGCCGTTCTTGAGCCCGGCAACCTCGTCATTAACCGCCAGCTGGGCCAGGGCGAGGTCAGACATGATGACCTCTTTGGAGAAGATGCCGTTGACAAAGGCGGCCTCGTTCGAAGACACGTTGGTGGTGACCGTGTTGCCTGCGGCATTGACACCCTTGAGACTGACAGTGGGCATGATCAATGCCTCGAGAACTCCCCTTTTAATTGTATTAGCACAAGTTGTCTGGAAAAGGATGATATGGATATCTCATGACTTACATGGTCATTGGCTGAGCGAGCTGGGCCTGGTCTATCTGTCCGACGAACAAGTATGTCTGCAACGGGGTGGGGTTGACAGCCCGGACCTCCAGACCACGCGCCGGCAGTGATGATGATGTTTGGTTGACGCTCGATACAGAGGCGCCCTTGTATTGAAGTTCAACCTGGATATTTTGCTGAGGAATACTGGAAAAGTCGCCAGTCGCTGACGAAATCTGGAAAAGTCTGAGGTCGGCCATGAACGTGCCCGTGTTGGTATCCAGGTTGGGGATATTGTAACAGACGGCGGTTCCCGAAGGGTTCGAGGCGATCGAGAGCTGCGATAGAGCCGTCGTACATGCTGCCGAGGTCTCGGAATTCCACTGTGACATGTTCATCGATTGCTGGTTCGGCGACAGGTTGATCGAGTTTTGTCTCTTTTCCAGCAACGGTATAACCTCATCCTCCATCGTCGCCTCCACCACCGCGTTCCTGGGGTCCATGCCCGTCATTCGTCCCACGCCAGCATAGGCTCCCGTCACCAGCAACGAGGCCGCAATCGAAGTTGTCCAAATCATTTTTGATATGTTTTTGCGGCTAACGGCCAAAAGAAGGGTATATATTATATGAAGAGAAACCGACAGAAAAAAAAAGAGTAGCTGAAGCGAATAAGTGATTAATGTCAAGTGGTAAAAGCCGACCGGCGGAATAAAGAAGAGAATAGTGAATGGAAGTGACTCGCGTCTACCTGAACGAACACAGCTGTAACTGTCGACCAAGAAGCCAAACGAAGCAAAAGAATAGGAGAAAAGAAAGAGACCGGCCCTGCGGGAGGGAGTAGCGTCTTGTTTAGTTTCCTTCCCGGAGAGAACGGCAGACGGCGAGAGTGACCATGACAGGGGCCCGTTCAGGTTGCAGAGAAAATCATAGGCAAGATCACGGTATTATCAGACACCCCTGCCACTCAGTGGTCGGGTATGGTTGCGTCAAGGGGGGCCCAAGCAAGGGTAGCAAAAAAAAAAAAAAAAAGAAGGGACGATGTCAAAGGGTACGAGTGGTACCAGGAAACGTCACTCTTCTCACATGTGTCTCTGGACCCAGGGCGGTGGCCTGATGCTGAACCAAGAAGGAAGAGAGCATCTTGCAGAGCGGGCATCAGGAGGACCACGGGGGATACAGAGTGTGCAAACGCCTCTCGTCACGGGTGGGCAAGAGGACCACGATGAGGCTCAACACGCTTGACACTGGTGTCGAATGGAGCAGGAGCCAATGGGGACGCGGCGATGGCACGATCAAGCTTTGGGTGTTCGTGGGTTGGACGTTTAAGCTTAGCACTGACAGTCGCTGGGGGGCCGGGGTGGGCAAGCGTCGCGATGGACCATCAATGACCACGCCCCAAGGCTCAAGCAGATGGCCAGACCATGAGACAAACCACGTTGCCGCCGGAGCTGGATACAGGCCGGTAGCATGAGAACAGGAGATCAGACGAAGCAGAGGCAGCGTGGCTGAGCGCCGTCTTGGGGACTAGGTCGGCGCGGCAGCATTGTCTGGGACTGTCGGATCGACTGGCGATGCGACAAGTCGAGTCAGAGAAGACCAGCGCTGGAGGGAGACATCCAGGCCTGAGGGTCTGGGCGGCTTGCGGCAACCCCCGTGTCACAAACGAGCCAATCGCGACGCCTGCTGCCCAGGGCTCAGCGGCTCTTTACTGGTCTCTTCAGCGGCCCCACCCCCTGCGACCTTTCCCGCTGGAGACCCTTGTGACACCAAGCCTGCTTGGCATTTACCCCTCGCTAGAGCCCCTGGACCAAGAGTCCTGACTGGCCAGCTGAGAATACGATCCTGTATGCAAGGCATTCTTTTTTCTTCAACTGGATCCTCCATTTTGGTTCATGACATCCTATCGTTAAATGACTTGATTGGGTTCCAAGCGCCGACCTTCTGCAAGCTGCAAATTAATCGCAGGGGCCATTCCAGATCTATTGCACAAATGGCACGGTTTGCCCAACTGCCACAATGGAAGAGATATTGAAAATGTCCTGGTAAATGTACTGTGTATAAGTTTGAAGTGCCTGCAGGGGATGCTTCAAGATCTACCAGATCCACGAAGTCGATGTGGAAATCCACGACTATTAATAGGTGTATATGAACCATCACGCTTGAAACTTCAACCATCGTGGATGGCATTCCTCCATTCTCTACCTGTTTTGTATCAAAACTCGTCACCATCTTTCTCTCGAGCCAAACGTCAACGGCTGACTGGCAACTCTCATGTTGGTAAGCCGCTTATACAGCTTACCTCACTAGCTTGGATGAGAGGCTTGTGTTTCACGATGCCGACCGATCACATAGACTGCAGAGTGGTGGTTTACTAGGCTCTTCTCCAACTGGAGCCGTCTTGAAGTTGGACTTCCACTATCATAGTATGCAGGTCCATTGGATATACTCACTCTTTGTCGGGTGAATTTGCTATCCTGGCCGAGAAAAACTCACAACGCATCATAGAAGACATTGGCAGCTCGAATGGGTCATTTTGAGCGACGCGATCTATGACTTTTGTTGGTCTGGAAGTATGCCTGCATACCATGATTCGAAATACGGTTGCGAACTCCACAACAATAAATGTGAACACTGAATTTTATGATAAGTATCGTCTGTGTTATTCGCTTTGAGCTGGGACTGCAATGGGGTAGAACCGACAACGGACGTTGTGCAATACTGGCACCGTCTTACGCCATCGCTCACATATCAAGATATCGACAGGACGATGATGTGCATCGGCCTACCTCCAATAGCAAACCTAAATGTCATTATTTGTAAATGATTCAATAGAAAATTAGCAATACTTCCCATATACTTGATTCTCATAATGACCGAAACACCCAAACTTCAAGTCGCCATCGTGGGAGCCGGCATCGCCGGCCTTGCCGCCGCCATCGCGCTCAAGCACCACCCCGCAGTCGACGTGCAGATTTACGAGCGGGCGGCCGAGCTGCGCGAGATCGGGGCCTCGATCGCGCTCGGTCCCAACGGGATGCGCACGCTCGACCGGCTGGGCGTGCACAACGCCCTCGACGACTCGGTCGCCTTCTGCAACAAGTCGAGGCACCCGATGATATACCGGTAAGCATCCAAACTCATGTGCCTTGAAGATCTGCCGTAAAGGTGGCGTAGCTGACCATGTGAAAAGTCACTATAAAACAAACGAGGATGTCTCCGTAGACAACCACAAGGGCCATGTAGAAGACCGGCACTTGACATCGCGCTTCTACAGAGCGCACCTCCACCAAGCCCTCGCCTCGCACGTGGACCCGTCCCGGCTGCACCTCTCCAAGGCCTTCAGCGACGCGGCGTGGGACGAATCCACCCAAAAGCTCATCATCACCTTTGCAGACGGGACGACCGCCGCGGCCGACGTCCTCCTCGGCGCCGACGGCATCCACTCGCGCGTGCGCACGCAGCACGTCCCCTCGTCGCGGACGGCGTGGACGGGCTGGACGACGCTGCGCTCCGTGTTTCCCGTCTCGCCGCACCTGGACCGTCTCGGCCCCGGCGTCGTCCCCGACGAGGCCGTGCACGTCTGGGGCCCGGACCGGACGCTGTTCCTCTCGCGGCTCGGCGGCGGGCTCTTCACCGTCGTCGGGTCCGCGCAGAGCGACCCCCTGGCGCCGGACGCGCCGTACGCGGACTCGACGTGGAACGCGGACGGCGACGTGGGCGTCCTGCGCGAGTACTATAGGGACTGGAGCCCGGCCGTCCGGGCCATTGTCGACGCCGTGCCGCATACGCGGGTGTATCCGAACAGCACGGCGCACGCGCTGGATACGTGGGTACTCGGGGGCGGGCGGGTGACGCTGGCCGGGGACGCGGCGCACGCGCACGGCGGCGCGTTTGCGGCGGGCGGGAGTCTGGCTCTCGATGACGCCTGGGCTTTTGCGGCGTCTATATTCCAGGCGATACCGCGAGACTCGACTCGACCGCCGTCCGGGCACGACATTGCTGGCGCTCTTGCTCTGTATGAGCGGACGCGGAAGCCGCATACTGACCAGGTGATGAAAGTCGTGGCTCAGATGAACGCGAGGAAGGTCGACGAGGTCAGGCGCGGGACCGTTATCACGGATGCAGAGCTGAGAAGGAGAATGAAGGAGAGGGCGGACACGAGCTGGATTCACGAGCACGATGTCACAGAATCTTTCCGGGCCGCTTTGAGTTCCGAGCCGGCCAGCCAAGAGCAGCAAGCTCGCTTGTAAATGTCCATGAACTGTCCGCATGGAATAAGTAGGGTCGTTAAAGAGACGATGAATTCTAGTCTGGAGCTGGTAAAGATACCTACCTCTTGATGACTGATGAGAGATATCTGTCGACGTAAATTTTCATTACCATGTTTTGAAAGATATGGTTGCTGACATAGCGAAGAGGGAAAGAATAGTAAATCAACTCTTTATCAGACCTTGATCCAAATGAAGAAGATGTGCTATGTGTAAATCACCTTGGATACGGATATATCTTATTGTCCCAACCAATTTTATTGTCATTTATCTCCAAGAACATGCAATGCGAATATGAAAAGCATTATGCAAACGGGTATGTACAAATGAGGAATTTGTCAAAAAGAAAATGTAAAGAGAAAATGCAATGCAATATGCGCATGAAAATCATCAAGGGTACCTTTTCGTCCAGTAGCTCTTTCTTTGTGAGAATCTCCAAAAACCATTGTTGGAAGGCCCATTTACCAAGGAATAACCTCCTTCGGTCTTCTCACCAGCAAGTCCATGATCTCCTCCAGCTCGCCCAGCAGCTCCTCGGCGACGGATAGCCAGTCGTCAAATGTGACGATCTCAAACATGAGCTCGTCACCCTTGACAAAGGCTTGGCACTTCCACTCCTTCAGAGGCTCGTAGTGCGGGTATACCGTCTCCATCCTGCAGTTTGCCTTGCCAAACTTCATCTCCTCGACGTGGTACACATCCTGGTGTACGACTGAGTCGAACCAGTCCACGGTCGAGGGCCAGTCCGTACACTGAGGTACAATCTCGGCAAGGCCCATGCCCTCATGCTGGGCGCTGGAGATGTGCTGATACTGAATGTGTTCCAAGAGGTCAAGACCGGTCCAGCCCTCTTCGAATTTGACGCGGACTGGCACGTACTGCCATGTTGGTCCCATCACAGCATCCACGTTGGCCAGGTCTGTGTTGCGACCACTCACGACCTCTCCAAAGACCACATCACGTCGACCCAGGCGTCTGGCCAGGCACAGGGCCCATGCTGCGGTGGGAAGTGTTGCCGCAGTGATATCCTTTGGCCGAGCAGCGATGCTGACTGTCCGGGTGATGTCTCCAGGAAGACGCTTGGTCAGTGGGAGATCGCATTTGAGAACAGACAACTCCGATCCCTTGAGCAGATCCTTCCAGTAGTCGATGCTTTGCGGAATGCTCTTGTTCACCGTGTGGTAGACAAAGTTTGAGAATGGTGCACTAGGTCTGAATGACAGTCCGTCATACAGGGCACCAAGCTGTCGCAGCAGTGGTACCAGGCAGATCTCATCATACTGTGTGTGGGAGATGCGAATGATGAGACAGCTCTTGCCAGTGTCGCCGCGCACGAGCATGAACTTGACAAACACTGATCCCAAGGGCATCTTGGTCTGGACATCAGTCTTGCACAAGTTGTGCACAAACTTCTCAATCTTGCCCTCAATGTCGAACTCGTCAACCTGGGCAGTCACTGATTTCAACACAACACCCAAGCATTGCCCTTCGCTCTCCACAAAGACTGTGCGCAGAATCTCATTCCGCTGAACAAGCTCTTGACAGCTGCGCAGGAGTCTTTCTCTGTCCACATCACCATCGAGATGGAAAAGCTCATACCGTGTCGAGTATCTAGGCAGTTTGACGGTACCGTAGACTGCTACTTGCTGCAAGGGGCGTGTGGGATAGATATCTTCCACGATCCACTGGGGCTGAGCCAGTGATTGCTGAATGTTCTGCAGCCTGGTGGCGCTGAGATCAACCAGTGAGAACGGCTTGATTGGCTCTTCCTCGGTCTCCTTAGTGGTAGCCACAGACTCTCGCAGTACGTTGGACATGTCGTACAACGTGCGATGCTTGAAGATCTCCTTGACTGTGATTTCGAAACCCTCAACGCGAGTCTCGGCAACCAGCTTCATAGCGCCAATGGAGTCACCTCCCAGAAGGAAGAAACTGTCTTCCAGACTGATCTCGTCCTCGGGGATGCCGATAATTCGGCTCCAAGCACTGCGCAATTTTCTTTGTTTCGCCGATGAGACAGAAACCTTAGTTGCGCGCTCAACCTTCTGCTTCTTCTCCCTAACAGGCTTCTCCACCAGCACGATAGAGCCTTCAGAGTTGTACTTGGCTAGCTTCCCTGTGCGACAAACCTTGCCGACCGGAGTGTCGAGCAGCCACTTTGGAGTTTCGATAGACTCGAGGTTGGAATCGCCAGAGCAGTGAATGAGCAGCTCACCGGTCGCGCCAATGGGAGAAAGTCGTGCAGTGTCAGTCGGCTCGACGATCCAAGCACCCATGACTTCAATGTCACTGGGAACCATCGATGAACAGACATCATTTGTGGCTGCCTGTGTGCTAAGTCGGGCAAGTTCAGCTTGTTCAGCGACGTCCACAATCTTGAGATCGACTAGTTTCTTGCCAGGGTATTCACAGAATTGCTGGGTCAGTCGGCCCAACTGGGCGAGCATTCGCTCCATCTGTGGACTCTTGACAGTCTTCGAGTCGAAACTGGCCATGATCAAGAACCCCTTGGGGTCCAGAGAACATACGAGCATGAGGGCGTATGTGTTGAATTTCAAGGCTTCCTGGGCAGCTTCCTCGTCACCAGCAGGGACAAAGCCATTTGCGGGCTGGTCTTCGAGTGAAGGAATTTCCTCGCCCTCGGTACTGGGGTGAAGAACAAATCCAGTCCTGAGTTCGCAGGCCTCGCGCGCATCCGGGCTGAGGCGACGGATATGCTGCAGACCAAAGTGCTCGTGGGGAATGCTGAGAACGGACTGGTGGTGGACTTCTTGCAGGTACTCCGAGACAGTTGCATCAGGATTGACGGCCACGCGGACCGGGATTGTCGCAATCATGGGTCCTTCGATCTCCTCGACACCAGGGATCGGCGCATTGCGACCAGTCAGTGTCTCTCCGAACACGACATCGTTGGATGCAGTGTATGATGCAACCAGCAGTGCCCACGCGCCAAGAATCGCAGTCGCTACTGTCGTGCCGCCTACGCGGGTCTCAACGGAAACGTAGTGCTCAAGCAGCGAGTCGGCTTGTTGTTGGTAGCCAGCATACGGCAGGGCCGGGAATTGCTCGCCATCCGCGCCATCGAGACGCTCTCGCCAGTAAGCTTCGGAGTCCTTGCGATCCATGTCGCCGAGATACTTGATAAAGTTCTTGAAACTGGCCGGGCGAGTGATGGTCTCGCCGTGGTATGCCTTGTTCACTCTCTCAACAACCAGGGGCATCGACCAGCCATCGTACAGGGCGTGATGCATGGTCAGAACGAAATGCGTTTTTCCGGCATCCTTGTCGTCGGTCACAATGGCATATCGCACAAGCGGCTTGCCCAGGTCCACTGAGTCATTGCGATCGACGGCCAGGAAGTCGAACAAGGTCTGCTCCTGGATCAAGGGACAAACAAAGTCGTCCTTGACAACAACTTGCATCAGGCCTTGGCCAGGAATTTGAACGATTCTGGTCCTCAGAATGGGGCAATCCTCGGATGCAGTCCTGAAGGCGTCTGCAAGCCTTTGGGCATTGTCGACACTAGACATTTCGACGACACGCTGAGCAACATATGCCTCAGTGACCTTGGCTGACAATGCCATCAGACCTTCCTGCAAAGGTGTACAGGGGTAGACATCTTCGACTCTTTCGGGGTCCAATCCACAGAGCTCTGCCGTTTCGTTCTTGGCTGCCTCCGAGGACCATGTCTCACTGAGCAGAGAGAAGGGTGGCACCGTGACAAACTCATCGGCCGTCGCTGGCTGCGCCACCTGAGCCATGTCCTCCAGGACGGGGTTACCAAAGATCGCAGCTACCGAAAGAGATACACCGTGAGTTCGTGCTGCAGCGACGAGTCTCATGGCCCTTAAAGAGTCACCACCAACGGCAAAGAAGTTGTCGGTAGCACTCAAGTCGCTATCGGGGCCAAGAACGTCGGCCCAGATAGTCGCCAGTTTCTGCTCCATTTCCGTAGACGGCTCTCTTCTCTGCACCAGTGCATTGGCAAAGGCAGCCACATCTCTTCTGCTCATGGAAGCGCCGAGCTCACGGAGTCGCTTCCTGTCTGTCTTGGCCGACACTAGAAGAGGCATAGTTTGAAGTGGAATATATGCGGCCGGAACCATGTAGATTGGGAGATATTCGGAGAGTGCCTTGTTCATACCAGTCAAGGAAGCTGTGATCTCCGGAGAGAATGATCCCAGCAGGCTCTCAAAGCTGGGCACAAGGCCCGCCTTCTCGGAAATGAATGCGACAAGCATTGGGTCGCCAGTGCCACCATTCGGCTTGATGACTTCAGCTGCGATTCGAGTCTCGGCGGGTAGCTTGTCGCTCATGTGATGTTCGATCTCGGCAAGCTCAATACGCTGGCCTCTGAGTTTGACCTGCTGGTCGCCACGGCCAACGAAAATGATGGATCCATCAACATCGTATTTGACCAAGTCGCCAGTCTTGTAGCATCGACCGCGACGGCCGGGGAACTCCTTGCTTCCTGCCACAAGGAAGGCCGGATCCTCAATGAAGACTTCGGAGGTCTTCTCTGCATTGCCCAAATAGCCAGGGCCGACGATGGCACCCTCGACGATGAGTTCTCCGACCTCACCGAGTGGCGTCAGCTTGTTGTGGTCTGTCGGGTCGACGATCCAGATTGCACCACCAACGCCCTTTCCGATGGTGACTTGTTGCTTGCCGTCCCGGCCGACCTGATTGTTCATGGTGCAACCGACGGTGCACTCTGAAGGTCCGTAGGCGTTCACGACCTGGGCCTCCTTGCCCCATTTGGCAGCGTCTCCGTTCGAGATGGCTTCACCGCCAAGACCGAGGACTTCCAGCGACGGGATGATGTCGGAGTCGAGGACGCGAGCTACCGAAGGTGTCATTGAAGCCATGTTGATATTCATCTTGCGAATCGCGCCGCTCAAATCGTTGACACGGTCGGCTTCCGTAGGAATGCAAAGACAACCTCCATTCATAAGCGTACAGAGCATACAGTCGATACACACGTCGAAGGCGTAGGACGCAAAGTCCAATACGCGTGAGTGTTCCCGGTAGCTCATAAGATCTGCTCGTGGTACAGCGCCGCTGGTGTAGTTGACGTGGGTGATGATACAGCCCTTTGGTACGCCTGTGCTTCCCGAGGTGAACTGTATGTAGAGGTTGGCACTGGGGGGTACCTCGGGCAGTTGGGAGTCGGACGGAATGTCGTGGGATTCGAACCATTCTGCAGCCAGAGCAATGTGTGTTGCTGCCGGTGCTATGTTTTGGCCCAGAGATCCTTGTTCCAGCGAAGTCACAATGTGGACTGCGCCGGTCAACTCCACGATGGCGCGCAGCCTACCCTCGGGCTGGCTTGGGTCCATCAGAGCAAATGTGCCTCCTGCCTTCATGACCGCCAAAACCGCCACGCACGTCCATTTCGACTTCTCAAATAGCACTGGTACTATAGAACCAACTCTGACACCAATGGAGACAAGATACAAGGCCAGGCGATTAGAATAATCTTCAACCTCGCCATAAGTGAAATCTCCGTCCCATGAGTTCACTGCAGAGCGGCCTGGGTTCCGATTGGCTTGTTCTGAGATCAGATCATGCATGCAAGTGGACAAGGTTGGCGGAACGGGCGAGTTCCATCTCCAAATTTGTTCGAGGCCTGGGTTCTCTTCTGCCAAAGCATCTTCGGACATCTCGTTCGGCGGTGTCGAAGTGGGAGTATGGAATGCCTCGTCGTCGGATGCGTCGCCCGCATAGTCGTCCTGGAGGTTGTGGTCGAGGGACGCGCCGGTATTTGTTTCGTCAGCCATTGTGCTCGGATTGGCAGAGACAGCTGATGCCGCCGTCCAGTCTGTAAGTGGTGTCCTTTCTTGTCGTGACTGTGCTACTGCGGACTCGTACTACAGGCAAATCTCCTGCGCTCAAACACACCGACTGTTACACTTGATCATTGACCATCTAGGTATGGGTAAAATAAGCGAACGTGAAGAATCCAAAATGTTTTGAGGTTCAACTCGCAATGGGAAAGGAAATCACGGAGAAATCTACCATTAGCACAGCATGCCATCGCTGGGGCAGCCGACTGGATCATGCCGACTGCGGCACACTCGCCTGGCGACCGACCAGGGCCATGACAAGAGAAGTGGTTCCATGGTCTCATACGGCTCCAGTCTTTACAAATCTGCTAATGCAAATACCACCAGGGTCGATTTTTGGGAACCCAACCAAGCCAACGGCGGATAGACTAGCACGCAGACGACCCTGGGGCGGATCGGATTGATCAGATAACTTTAAGCGGATCAGATAACTCTATAGGGCAGTACGGCCATAAGCCAAGACTCGTTTCCTGCATATGATCGTGGGGCCGGATGGCGATGCGTCATTAGACGGAGCTCGTGAGCCAAGCTTTACCCTGCGAAGAAGCTCCATGAGAGACTGGGGCTGCTCGGGTTGCATGCTGAGAAGGCCGACTTGGCCGACTACGAGGTCTGATCCTCATTTGGTAACCTGGGGCTCGGTGGTGGCAGTCTTGCAGACGATGGCGAGTGTAAGCGACAGGATCAGTAATAGCCTTTCATGAGCTCGAGTATTCACTCTCTGCTCCACGGCTTCCGTATAAACATCTGAGCGGAAGTATTCCCTCGGTATCCCCTCGTGGACATTGGAACGTAGCAGGGTGGCCGGAAGTGTCTTCCCAGAACAGCTAGGGCAGTACGTAGGTTGAGTCGTAGTGCACACTCGGTAACCAACGACAGCGCGCAAATAGGGCACCAGGGCACCATCTGGCGAAGACTGCCACGGCGAGGCAGGCGAGGGCAGCTCCTGGGCGGGTCTGGCATGACGAATCGCCAGTTGGCTAGAGACTCTTCAACGGAGGATTGTGGTGTGGTGCGCGCAAGGAACATGGCCATGTGGACGGGCTAGTCTGTGCAAATTTTGCCAGCGGACGAATTCATGACAGACTTCGGGTAGCATTGGAAGGCAACCAGCTCGTTGTCGGTCATGATTGGGCCGCTGAGGGGCTCGAATGGCGGGACGGGGTCGTTAGAGATTAATCTGATTAGATAAGATAATCTGCTCAGGGATCTCGCCGGTCCCACCGTCCAGGACCGCCCAGGTACCTGAATTTCCGATTTCGGCTGTTATAGTGCAGGTCGTTTTTCGCAACCTTGAGCATCGAGTTCCCTCTTTCGCGTCTGGCCTCGCGGATTTCTCAGCAGCCGAGGCTTGTATGTATTGGCAATTAGTATCTGCTGAACTTGTTAGACAGGACGTTATAGGCATGCCATATTCACCTTCAGTTGCCGGGGTGCGTCTGAGTCTAGTCGATCAAAGACGGCAAGGTGACGACGCTGCTGTAAGACGGAGGTCTAGTACTCGTTGTACCCGATCTGCCGCTACTGCTGTCGATTTCGCCGTCCGTCTCAACACACCTTCGACACCTTCCGGAGGCTACTTGCATGTGTCTTGTCTGCCAAGTCTGCAGCTCCACTGTTTGACAAAAATTCACCGCCGAGTTCGTGTCTTGGGAGGACGCCAGGTCGTATTTCGGAAAGGCGGAACTGCCAGAAGGCGTAAATAAGTCGGATCCGAACATGGGCTGTCACGAATATGCTGAATCCTGAGAGTGGCGGCGTGCTGTGTCTGCTGCAGTATAGTGGTCTCTCAACGGCGGTGACACGGAGCAACTAATGACCTCCGAGGCAGCTCGGCCATAATGGCTAGGTTTAGTGCTCTGCCCCGGAATTATACTTCCTCAACCGTGGAGTCTAGGCAAATATTCGTTATACTCCAACGTAATGACAGCGACTGTTCGGGCAGAAACGCTGATGCGGCTCCGCGAAAATTGCTTGGCAAGACGCACCGGGCAACTAATGTCTCAGGCTTTTCCCGACACTGAAAACTTGATGGACTCTTTGAATGGATGAATTACAAAGTGGGCGAAAGATTATCAGATTGTTGATGTTCACGGTTCCATGATTCCCTACCGGTAATTTCCAGAGAAGAGGTCCACAGTATTAGGTAAGGGACGGTGAGGCAGAAAAGACAAACTCTGGGGATGCAGCGAGTTGCAAACTTGCAGCAACGGCAGGTACGAGCCAGACACTCGGAGTGATACTTATGGGTATGTAAGACATGGATGGGGCAATGACGCGCTCTGATTTCGCGACCCCACGGCGCCCAATGTGCAGACCGGAAGAAAAAAAAAGTTTAGAATCACAGAGAATGAAGATTTCGCGGAATCAGAATTCTTCATCTCAAGCAGTAAAGCTGGGCTGGGCTGGACCATATCACTGATTTAAATGCTCGATGCACACAAATATCCTGATCTGTGCCTGCCTGAAAGCTCCGTTTTATTAGTGAGTGACTGCTAGAAAACCAAGGCAACGTTCGCGTCACGTGTTTAAACCCAGCCCGCCCCTCGATTTTTTTTGCTCTCCAGCACTCGACCGGGCGCAAGTCTTCAAGGTCCCAACCTCCGTCGGCGCTAACGAGCTACGATAAGTTACGATAACTGACGACAACCAACGTTTTGGTCCCGTTTTTCTTCCGTCGAGGTGTCGCCAAAGCCCCAGACGCTTTCATCACGGGCTATCCGCCAGCCGCGACGCCCTCCCGAAGCCATCCCACGACACGGTCTGCGGCAACGGCAACGGCAGCTCGCGGGAGCAGAGAACGAACCACCATCATGGCCGACGGGGAAGTGCGCGGGGCCGACAGGCGCACGCCGCGCTTCAGCTGGAATCCCGCCTACGAGGCCACCTTCTTCCGCTCTCTGTGCGAATCGATACAGCTTGGCTTTAAGGAAAATCACAGCTTCAAGGCAGGCGCGTGGGAGAGAGCAGCTATCGCGCTGCGCGACAAGCACGCCGCGTATCCCGAGAAGAGTCATCTGATCAACAAGGCCGACAATGCCCGCAAGAGGTTCCGGATGTGGAGAGGGCTGAGGGAGGATCCCGAGTTTCTCTACAACCCGAATACACGCATGGTAAATGCTAGCGAGGAGGCATGGGCAAGTCATTTCGAGGTAAGCCGGGCATCAATTGATATGTCGTAAACGCGTCAAGATTCACGAGCTTTGCTGACATGGACATCCTTTTTACAGAAAGAGCCCCTCTCAAAGGCTCTCCGTGGCAGACCGTTCGATCATGAGGAATACATGGAGATTCTGTTCCCGGACGTCATTGGTTCTGGCGGTGCCCCGAAACGGGTCATGAAGAAGCGCAAGGGACCGGATGGAACGCCCATTGCAGGCGACAGCTCGATCAATCAGGGCCAAAATGTCATGGACCTGACGTTAGACGGAAGCATCTACTCGCAGACACCCACGCACAATTCGACGCAACAGCCGTCGCAACAGACTTCGCAGTCATCGAGCAACCCTCAGCCAATCGCACATCCCACAAATGCAGGAATACCATCGCAGCCATCGGCAGCCAGCAGTTCTGCCCTCACCCCGCCTGACGAAACCCCTAATACGGCTAATACCCGAAGACGAATTCCAGGTGATATTGAAAAACGCCGAGGTAGGCCCTCGAGGTTCTCATCCAACATCTACAGCAGTTCTCCTGCAGCGAACGCGTCGATCAATCATGGTCCGCCACCGCCCACAGGCCCGTCCCGCGCACAGCCCTTGCACTCGTCATTCAGCTCGTCGTCTCTCGTGGAGGAGGGTTTGTTCATGTTGGCCGAGGTCTTGAAGACCCGAGCCCCGCCGAAGTGGCCTGAGCAAGCCATGGAGATCTTGTTTCGCGATTTCTCTGACGAAGATCCGGATTTGCAGCTCAAGATTGCTGAGAAGGCGTTTGCCGACGAGAACAAGGCCATGATGTTCGTCAAGGCAACACCGGAGCTGAGGAGACATTGGGTGGGAAGACTGAGAGAGGTCCACTCCCGCACGATGGGCTTGGGAAGGGTCGGCGAGGAAGCTTCCTGATGCATGTAAAGGTGGAAGCATCATATCAATGTCGCCGCGGCCGCGAGCGCAGTACTGATTTCTGTAAGATTGACACTCAGCTATGGGGTTTCTCACGAGCCCTCCTCGGATGTATCGGCCATCCCCAACGTAAGAACAGATCAGCATGATGGGAGTTGAGGGCATTGGCAAGCTTGTCACGAATTAATGATAGCGTTATACGAATGATGACTCCAATTTTCGGGTCTAATGATAATATTTGATCAAGAAGAGAGACGAAGTCGTAAGAGTCGAGAAGATTGTGATCATTTACCAGGAATACGTAGAGCAACGAATACCAAGCGATCTCGACACTTCTGGTAGTGAAAACTGGCACGTACACAGCTCGTATCGCGCATGTCTCCGTCAATTGGCCGACTCAGCAATTGAGTGAGGGCTGCTGCAATGCCTGAGAATATGCAAGTGTCGATTGTCCAATCCAAGATATTGGCGAGATATTGGATTGCGAAATGCGCGTCCGTACGACAGCTTCACGTGTATTATCCAGTCTGGACTATTGCTCTTACTTGTGCAATGAGGAGTATTCAGATGAATACCACATTACGCGCAACTACGCTTGCGAATTTAAACATTACGTGAGATCTTGCAATATCAATGATTAGTTGCCATGGCCAAACTCGATGATGCATATCGCTTTTGAACGCTGCGAATCGGAGGCCTCAGTAGGTAGATATCCAACAGATATCATTCTACATACTGAGCAGCTGCGTCTATTTCCAATATATTCTTTTCTCAGTGCAGCGTATTTCATTGAATTTTGCAAAAGTATAAGCCTTGTGGTGTCTTTCTACATCAAGTCAAGCTCACAGGCAATCGCAGATTGTCGTCATCAATATCAATCAATGCATTTGCATGAATTATAGACCTACGCATGTACATCATTGTATGGTTGCGCCGAACCAAAGCTTTTACTCGTCGAAAGTGACTACTACAATCCATCAGGAAGCAAGTTATGGGATGGGGAGTACACAGCCCTTTTTGCTTGGTACAAGTGATGACAGACTACTGGTTGAATGACCAGTCTATTCCTGTGCCCGCTTGAAATCTGTCAGCGTTCGCCATTAAAAAAGTGCTGGATTCGGAACCGACACTCATCCCAACTCTCGCTCGACTTGAAGCCAAGTTTTTTTTCGCATTGTTTATCATAGTCTAGCTGGCGGACCCAAGGCGGACCGAGATGTTTTCTTGCGAGCCCGTTCGACTTGCACATGTGGCCGACCGAGCACGATGCTCCCGTGATTGTTTCCCGGATCGGATCACCATGTTTCCATCCATCCCTCTCGCAATATACCTAGGGATTCGAGTCTTGGCACGTCACCGTTTGAGCATTGGAATACCCGGTCTCAAGAATATTAATATCTGAATGACTGGATGTCCCACAATTGGCCACTTTCATCTCATCATCATCATCATGCTCATCTCCATGATCCAATTGCTGGGAGGAAAAAAAATCCACCTTTTGCGGCTCCCTCGCGAGGGTGGATTGGATAGGAGGTCATTTAATTAATATGCAGAGGCTTGATTGCATCAAGCTTATTCCCGTGTCCAATTTTCAAGCTTCTCGCCCTGGGGCCTCTGGATGCAACCGGGCTCCTCTCGCACCCCTCCGGGCCCCAGTATACGGCCATGGCTCGTGGCGCTGGCTCGGCTTACGAGGAGGGAAGGACGAGGGAAGTTGGTGAAACGACTCCCAGGGTCGAATCAAGGACGCGAGAGTTCAGATGGAAATAGTAGCAGTCTCGCGATGTGACTGACTTGCTCTACGAGATTGAACGAGCCTGCTGAACGAGAATCGATGCGAGGTCGACGCGATGGTTCAATTGGTGGGCTTGGCCGTTGTCGAAACGGGTGCTTCAAATGTGTGGGGTAAAGTCAGGGGGCATCGGGGTTTCACAGGGGGTGGCAGCGGCGCATGGGGCGCCAACGTGCCCCGAAGACGTCGAGAACGTTGAAAGCCCAGAAGATCTCGGCGCCAACGTCCGCATGGCGCAAAGAAAACAAGCTCATTGACTGCCGATGCCAAATCAAGACTTGGCGAAGCGATCTTGGACAGTGATATCTCCGTCCAGGCCGAGGATGCGAAAATTAAACCAAGGAACTTGTATATGTGAATCCACCCCGCAATGCTATGTACGCGATGGTAGGATCGAGGATGGAACTCATTACCTGCTCAGGCGGTTGCGGCCACCGAGAGGGACATTACGAGGTCGTATTGTGTTCGACAGGTCGGTCCATCCATCATTCGGGCGCCATCAGAGCGCCCACGAAGCGAAACAAACCTGAGGCAGGACAACCTCGGACTCGCTGTGCTGGACCGTCGCTCAGTGTATGGTATCCATCTCATCTCTTCAGACTGCCGTAATACCACCTCCTGCTCTCCTGCTCTTTCCGGCCACGGGTTATTCTCTAGCCTACCGCTGAGCACCTTGACTGGCCTCTTTCAAGAAGGTATTGTTGTTTATTAGCTGATCCACCAGGCTCTTGTGACTATACTGGCACAAACAGTACGCAATCCGTCTTGGCGGCCATGAAGAAGCTGAACCTAGACATGGCCGGATACCGAAAGCTGTGCTTCACTAGCTCCGACATGGACTGCGAATATAGCATCGTGAATCAAGTTCCAGGCCCAACGGTTTGGATGCTGGAGGAATGTGTCTCCTTCATCCCCACGAAACCTGCAGATAATGGATCGTGGTCCTGACCAAACATGACTTCTTCCAGGCCGCTCGTGTGGATTGTTTCTGGCTTGGCGCCCGCGACGAGAACATCGTTTCTCTTGGACAGAAGAGATCTACACTCTGCCGTCTGTGCCAGCGCCCTCGCGACAGCAACACAGCAGCCAAAAGGGCCCCATTTGAGGCTCTAACATCGCTTGCCAAGAGAAATGCATCATGACTAGGATCCGATTGGCCTGTGGAGAACGTCTATTCCAACAGGCACCGTCGGCAACATACCGAGAGCCCAGGGGGGGTCTGGGAGGCCTGGGGTGTCCGCCAAGCCCAAAACCGCCCCCTGCCTTAGCCTGTCGTGGTTTTTCCTGGGGGTGAGGAGACCCCCTGGACGGGCACTCTTGGCGGCCACTTACACACACCACGACCACCACGACCAGATAGTTCATCTGAGTTTATCCCTCCCTTTCCCAAAGAAGCAGTGCGCAGTGCTCGCACCCTGCCTCAAAACAATTGTCCGATATGGCTGAGCTTCTCTCAAATCCTATGGCACATGCCTGTCGCCCGCCCCACCATCTTGCCGCATTCTCTGTCTTGGACTTGCTTGGGATGTGTGGATCTACGCGAGCCGCCCATGTTTGGTGATCATGGCAGGAAGATCAGGCTCAGCCTCTTGGCCCATGACCGTGGGCGGTAGTACGCAATTCTTGTCCCAGGTGCCCGAATCCTCGACAGCTTTGGGATCTCCGTTGCCCATCTTGGCCAATCTTGGCCAGAAGCTTGTGATGTCCGCACCCCCGAGGCAGCCATCATGGCCACCCCGGTCCGTGTTCCTCTGTATCATAATGCCCTGACTCTTTCATGTGGGCCGATCGATGTTCTGTCATACAACGAGAGGTGTGGCTTGCCTGACTCTCTCAGATCTCGTTCGTTTAAAAACATCAATGGGTCCCTGAGGATCTCGAGTCTTGGCATTCTTCTTCTACTTATCCTTCTTTTCTTTCTCATTGATGTTTCTGTTGGATAGATTCCGTTCTTGGGCCTGTTTATATTTATTCTTCTTAGTCGAGGTGATTCTTTCGTCTGATTGATTCATTGAGAGAGTTGAACTCCCGACCTTCCACTCATTCTCATCTTCCCACCTGGTGTGGCTTTTTTATTTCGTCTTTCGATTCTTCGTATTATTTCACTTATCGACAATATGCAGTCGTTAATGAAGGTACTCTTCCTCATGGCCCTCGTGGCTCTTGTGGCTGCTACACCAGCCCCCATCCAGAAGCGTGGTATCTACAAGGTCGAGCGGGTGTCAAACCCCAACTACACTGGCAAGAATGGTCCCCGGGCACTGCTCAAGACTCTCCGAAAGTACCGCATGCCCATTCCCGCCGGCTTGATGGAGTCTGTTGAGGCCCACGAGATGATTTCTAAGCGCAAGGAGAAGAAGAAGGGAGCCAAGGCTGCTGCCGCCGCCGGTGCTGGTACGGCCGCGGCCGCCGACTCTGGCAACGCCACCGCTGCTGCTGCCGGCACTGGTCTTGTTACCAACACTCCCGAGGCAAACGACGTCGAGTACCTGTCTCCCGTCGATATTGGTGGCCAGACTCTCAACCTGGACTTTGACTCTGGTTCTTCGGATCTCTGGGTGTTCAACAACCAGCTGAGCACTGCCGCTACCACCGGACACACCGTTTTCGATGCCACCAAGTCCCAGTCTTTCGCTCTGATGAAGGGTGCTTCCTTCCAGATCAGCTACGGTGACGGCTCCGGAGCTGCCGGCAACGTCGGTACCGACACGGTCAACGTTGGTGGTGCCACCGTCACCGCCCAGGCCGTCGAGCTCGCCACCGCCGTCTCCAAGTCTTTCGTCCAGGACACCAACAACAACGGTCTCCTCGGTCTCGCCTTCTCCAAGCTCAACACCGTCCAGCCCCAGCAGCAGAAGACCTTCTTCGACAACGTCATGCCCTCGCTCGCCGAGCCCCTCTTCACTGCCGACCTCCGCGCCAACGCCACCGGCGCCTACGAGTTCGGCCGCGTCGACACCTCCAAGTTCACCGGCGCCATGACCTGGGTCCCGATCAACGACACCCAGGGATTCTGGCAGTTCCCCAGCGAGAGCTTCGCCGTCAACGGCGGCGCCACCCAGCAGGGCACCGCCGGTGCTCAGGCCATTGCCGACACCGGTACCACCCTCGTCCTCGCCGACCCCGCCGCCGTCACCGCGTACTACGCCACCGTCCCCGGCGCCACCAACGACGCGCAGGCCGGCGGTTTCGTCTTCCCTTGCAACACCCAGATGCCCGACCTCGCCCTCGACGTCGGTGGCACCCCGGCCACCATCAAGGGAGCCGACATCAACTTTGCCCAGGTCGATGCTCAGAGTAAGTTTCCTCTTCGTTGACTCTTGATATTACCACCCGCTAACATCTCCTGTCCAGACTGCTTCGGTGGTGTCCAGGCCTCGCCCGCCAACCTCTTCATCTACGGAGACATTTTCTTCAAGAGCAACTTTGTCGCCTTCAACGGCGGCAACAACTCCCTGGGCTTTGCCACCCACGCTTAAATGAGGTGAACAGCAAATGTACATAAAAAAGAGAAGAAGGGACGAAATCTATACATTTTTTTTTGAATACAGTCCAAAAGGCCATGTTTCTATAGAGCGAGCAGGTGACATGAGTGTGGTGTGCCGACGTATCCAAGAAGTCTTGCAACTGGCACGCTGGGGAAATCTTGTGGGCGGCGTCTAAATCCCGTGTATTTTTTATTTTACATATGGGTACCGAAATAAATTTTAAAAGGATCTCAGCATATTTATGAACATCATGATGATTTACATCGCTGTGATATATTTTTAGAATGCTTTACTGCTTACCACGGATAAATGAGCGCCTGAGATTGAAATCAAATCCGAGGCTTTAACTCCCAGATTCTCCCATTTATAGAAAGGAGAGATCCGCAGATCTGACCATAGCACGATTTGACCGAGAATCGTAGTATGACTTGAAGATAAAGCGCACCTGCGCCCAAGTGTTGGAAATCGTGTACTAGGAACTACAGCGAAACCGCGCATGTGTGCAGGCTGACCACCGGAGAGATCCATTCTTGAGAAAAAAGAACAGCCAGCATTCATAAACGGTCTCGATGGTCTGGTCTGACATGAGAGAAGGCCCAGATAGGTGCCAATTCGGGGACAGGGCGGTTTGAACACAAATGAGGCGCGCAAAAATGTTATGACGCTTAATTGATATTTTATTACATAGCGAGCCAAACTTTTATTTCAATGGTTATCCGGCAGCATCGACACCTTCAAGTACAGCCATAATGATTTGTCCGTGGTCTCGAAGCGCCGACCAAGGGACATCAACTGATGGGTCAAGTCTGGCTTTGGCCAGACAGCCTGTGCAATCAAGCCATTGCAATTGAAGAAATAATCAGTAATAAAACTTCATTCGGCTAGTTTCAATCAAGGCAATGGTCTTAAAAAGTGTCGCGCGTATTTCGGAGAAGAGGCGAAAAATGTTTTTTTTTCTCAATTGGCACGCCCTGTACCGAGCCTCTGGCCATATGCTACCGCCAAAGTTCAAGTTTTGATATTCATGGAAAAAGTCAGAGCGCGAAGCTGTAATGTGTAGAACGACTTTCTGACTTCCGAGCATCTCCGAAATATAATCTTTGATCTTTTGCCGTGGCTTGGTTGGATACATCGAATCCAGAACACTCTCACCTAAACTTTGTATTGTAGCCATCCCCGGCTTTTCTCGCCATCGCGGCTCGGAACAATATTCACGTATGACTTTTGTCTCCCCATAGCGATAAATATGATTCGAGCGATGGGGCCATGGCAAGATTTGGTATGATGACTCGTCGTGCTCCACGTAAGCAAGTTATAATGTTAGAGTCGTTGTGTTCCCACCAACCAATCAAGAAATTCGCAAGCACTCGCCAATAGAGATTATTTCGACCCCGAATAAAGGTTTTGCATCTTATTATAAAAGCCCCGATAACTTTCTAATCTGATGCTCGACCGATTCGGCTTGTGGCGTTTACCAGTTTTGTCACCGGAAGGGAAAAGTAAATTTAGGTTTCTAAAACCCCCAAAAAATTTCAAAATATACAGCCATTTTACCAATGCCATCAGCAATCCCTTCTCCGTGGCTTACCAGAGTACAACCAGCCAGACAGATTCCTCCCCATCGAAATTTCTATATAACTTAGGCCCCTCTCCCCCATCTGTCTCATATTCTTTTTCTTCTCATCCATCACTCACAAGCACTCAAGCAAGACTCATCAATCATCCATTGATCACTCTTCACTCTCACACTGCTTACTCATCTACTACTCACTCAACTCACAACCAAACCCAACTCTCACACACACTCAGTCACGATGCAGCCCACCTTCACCACCGTGACCACCGCCGTCCTGGCCATGTCCAGCGCCGCCACGGCCAATCCCTCCACCACCCACCCCCACACCAAACTGCCCGTGCCCACCTCGGACGCCGTCCCTTGTGCTTCGTGGCTGCCCCTGACGCCGTTCAACCGGGACTGCGCCACTTCTGCCGCTTCTGCCGCTTCGCTCGGGCCCATCCAGACGGGCTCCGTCCCCATCGTCTACATTCCCCCCACCATCCCCACCAACTTCACCGACGCCGAGGACGAGGACGAGGAGGCCGACGCCCACACCCTCGTCGAGCGCCCCGTCCCCATCCTCCCCCGCGGCGGCGTCAGCGAGGCCGACGTCAAGAAGAAGCTCGAGGAGACCCCCGGCGCCGCCTGGGCCGTCACCTGCTTCGACGGCTGCAACAAGGGCGTGCCCTGCCTGATCGCCTGCACCACCGACTACGAGGCCAAGGGCAAGGGCAACAAGCCCGACGCCGCCACCGTCGACAAGGCCTACGAGGCCCTGCCCCGCATCCTGAGCCTCCTCGACTGCGTCAAGTCCTCCGGCTCCGGGCCCGGTAAGTCACCCCCAGCCCAACACAAGCTGTACACGATGGGAAGATAAAAAGAATGATTTGCTGACCGACTCTGACCTTTTAGGTGGCCTGATCCAGTGTATTCTCAGGCCCGCTCCCGCGAGCCTGGACCAGATTCCCGACGCCGACAAGAAGATCGACGAAGCTTCCAAGACTCTTGACTGTGCCGGCGCTTGCAGCGGAGGTGACAAGGGCGGCTGCCTCCTTAAGTGTTTGAACAAGCACTAAGCGGGACCTGATCTGTGATACCCCAAATTCATTGCCCGTCTATTCACCATAGCGTTTTCTCATCCTCTGTTCTTGTTTTTATTAGTGCACCATGGCACAAGCACAAGGTTTATGAGGCAGAAATGGTCTTGTTGTTTGTTTCTGGGGAGGAGGTAGTCGGCTAGATAGCATCGATGAATACACTCCCCATCTGAAGCTCGTGTTTTCTGTATGCAACGCTGTTTGCTATGTATAAACCTGCGCTTATCTTTCCCTATTGTGAGGCCCAACTTGCTTCTCGTCGTAGACAACCAACCATAGTGTATACTACAGAGAGATGCCTCTTCCTTTCCAATCATGATACATGCTTCAGTGGTTATTCCTGCATCATGGTATGAGTCGCCCATCGTGCCCTGGACTTCCTATCGACGCAATGCGGAAGGTGTTTACTTGTGTGCTGCTCCTGGCAATAAGAGCTGCAGTACTGCACCTTGTAGCATGCGCAATCTGTCAAACCCTCGCCACTGCGGCCCCTCATATTCTGACAGTGTGCACACGATCCCGGAACGGCTTTCGAATCGATATCGTCGGGCGGGTCGTCAAAAGCTAAGGGAATTGCTGCCCGAGTGGCCTCCATGCGCATATCCTCCCATCCATCAGGCATTGGGTAGTCGCCGGGAAGCTGCCCTTTGCCACATGAGCACAAACACTCTCTACCGTGTCTGGATAGGGGAATTTTGACGCTCGACTGTGCATATTCGCAAGTTGACTGGTGTTCCCAGGTTCTGCAGCGCTCAACATAGACTGGTAGACTGGCTTGCCACAGTTTGAGTGCATCACGACTGATATTTGTCATGCTCGTGATGAACTTCTTGCCAACCGAGTTCTTGATGGTCGATGAAAGCTTATCTCGCGCTTCGCTGTCCAGAAACAGCACAGCGCAGTCTAAGAGCATTGTGAGGGTACTCGTATCCAACCGGAGGCCAGCAATGAGTAATACGAATTTAGCAGAGCCAAATAGCCCAACATTCAAGACAGCTATACCGGTAGCGCCGCTTGCATGTGCAAGAAACACTGAATACAATGACTTCTTGAATTCTGCTCGAATCTTTTCGTTTGTAGTTCGAAGCATTTTGGAAACGCTTCTGACAAGAGCCTTTTCCTTGTCATCTTCACCATGTACGTGGCCCTTAAGCCAATGAGTAATTGTTGCCTCTTTTCTTGTGTCCATAGGCCGAGGTAGAATCTTGGGACACTTGTCGAGCGATACCGATGATATGGTCCAGTTTACATGCATGCAACCGTTATGCTCGAGGAAGTACATGCCATGGTATTCGGCACAGACCGAAGCGGGATGAGCGACTACCATGCTCACGGAAGCCACGCCTGTCGTGTAATCCATCACCACGGGCCAAGCCAGATCGCGCCTCACGCAGATGGGAAGAGGAATGACCGGCAAACTTGTCTCCAAACTGCCATCGGGAGCTAGACGGAAGTCGAGATGGCATGGAGAGACCATACTCGCGTAAAAAGAACTCCTTTCGACTGGTTTGGATGAAAAGTCGAAGAGGGCCGTCAATCGATTCAGGTTGCCTGTTGGCCTATCGATTCCTGCGTGTAGAGATACTGTAACAGGTTCAACATTGACAAAACCGTCGATTCCTGCGTGAGGAGATACTCTGACAGTTTGTGTATCAATGAAAGCCGCAGGCACAAAACTGTCCGATATGGGAATTCTGGGATAGCCGCTCTGATTGGGCGCAAATTGACTTATTGAAACTACGGCTTGGTCCGTGATGCGTGATTCGCAGAGTGTCCAGCACTCTTGAGTGTTTGGAGTACTATTTTCGATGGGCCATAAATGTGTCCTGAGTAGGACGTTCGTATGCTCGGGATCGAACATGACTAACGCTCCGGGTGCATAAAAGCTGATCAGGAGATGTGAAGAATCGGTCACTGGTTCATCCTTTTGTACGAACACCCGAAACGAGATCCGGTCTCTCGGACCCTGCGTGGTTTTCTTCCCCCAAGCCATTTGGGTTGTATGAAAAGAATATCTCCATTCTTGGTGCTGCAATACGCATGAAAAGAACTCGAGGCCTTTTTCTCTGACCAAGGTGGTGGTGGGCCGAGAAATGTCTAATGTGAGACAAACAAAAGGCTCAAACTCAGCCCAAATACTCGGCGGGAAGGTTTCAGAAAGTGAATACCACAAGCCCAATCTATCCCGCAGCATCTGTAACCATTCTAGTTCTTTGGGAGGAAGGGTTTCATGCTGGTCTTTAGCAGTATCGAAAAGATTTGCCCACGTCCAGAAATCGTGAAAGGGGACAACTATTGCGTCCCTAAGTTCCTGCTCAGGAATCTGGTCAAGATTGAGCTGCGTATAATGAGCGATCTTTTCGATCACTCTGTAGATGACTCTGTTCTCGCTTCGCACACGTCGCTCCATGAATCGAAGCAATGCGGCGAAGCTGGCATAGTTGTACTGAAAACCGTTGCTGCGTAAGTTTATAGCTGTTCTGGGCTCAAAGAATAATCTTTTGTATAATCGGAAAAGTAATTCGGCAAGATCATCGTTGTCAAAATTGATCATCAAGGGGTATCTTTGGGTCGTTCCCGAGACGGCGACGTTGTCATCGATCCTCCAGCGCATTCTGTCGTACGCCATTCCAACGAAGGTCATTCTTCCATGTGGCGGAGGGCGTCTGCGTCTTTGAGAACGGTATTCATCCGTTGCCGATCGCGACGATGTATTGAGCCAGATATCCACAGGGCGCAGACATGTGAATAGTAGTATAGCTTGCAGATTCTCAGCGAACAAGTGGTCCAGCAGGGTTGTGCTGTCATCGTTGTCGCTCAAGAGAAGCTCTGTATAGAGTACGGATGGAGCCTGACGACGCAGCAATGTCGAAACAGCCATGAACAAGGTGATCGGATCAAGGTGATCCAGTAGGCTCGATGTATCGACGACGTCGAAACACACAGGGGCGCGGTCTTTGTAACAGTCGGAGCCTTTCAGCGTCAAACACTCAGGATCAAATGGACCTCGCGGCCAATGGGCTGTTTCTTCTTTTGAAATCCCCTTCCAGCTGAGTGTGTGCGAAAAGGCGATTGCATCCCCAACCATGAAGCGGACTCTGATACTTTTCAAATTTCGACGGTAAGATACGGTCCACTGTCGGAACTCAAGTCGGGCAGATGCCACAATTCTTTTAGGGCCTGAGAGACCGTTGAGCTCGTATGTGAAAGGATCATTTTCCGCAAGGGGAAGGTAAGCCAGAGCCAGATGAAAACCATAGAGTGGATTCGTTTCGCGATGAATGCATTTCTCTTTTCCAAAGTCGAGCGTGTGGTTCCTGTGAATAGATCTGTCTTGTTCCTTGAAGTCCAAGTCCAGAGTGCCCTGTTGCTACCAGTGATCATCCAATGTGGAAACGGCTTCCAAGATGTCAACCGTCAAAGCTGAAATAGCTGAGGGGATTGATTTCTTCTCGGGATGATCACATCGACGAAATTGAACAAGAATCTCCTCCAAGGGAGAGTGGCCAATGTCGCAAGCGTTCTGTTGGTGCCCTGGAAACTTGTACCATGATCTCCAGACCTCGCGCACGTCGCATTGTGTCGCCTAGTCACAGAATCGAAGTTGCTTGCCATATTTGCTCCTCTCCCAATCTCCTAGTAAGTTGATACATGTCAGCTTGTCATTTGACTAAACGGGGCATAGTTGACCTTGCGGACTGGGCAGGATCTTCAGGAACAAGGACAATGGACGTGCCATCCGTGACTTCGTTATTGCTCATTGACGGGAGGAAAGAAAGGGGGAAAAAGGAAGAAGGAAGAATGCTTGATCTCCAATAACACTCACTCCAATTATGAGACAACCCGTCTAGTTTCTCAGCTTGGTTTTTGAGAATGGTGTATTCTTTGCAGCTGAGTATCAAATGGTACTGAATGCTCCATATGGCGTCGAGAATACTCTCTTCCGGGTCATCGATGATGAGGGTCAAGATGAGTATGTTTCGCGCTGAAGAACGTCAGCCTGGTGTCCACTAGACATGGGTGGCAGGGCTTTCGCCCGCAAGCACGCCTACCGATGATGTGGCGCTCATTATCGTTGCATGTAATATCCAACGGTCGGCCTGCTACAATGAGATTTTGCATATTGCTGGGTCCATTACAGGTACCTACTAGATACACGGTCGAAGTGTGCTGTGAAGAGAATATGTCTTATGTCGCCGCATCCTAGTAGCAGAATGTTGGCTTGAGGGAGGGGCGGCAAATCCTCCGTCAAGGACACGGCGGGCGTATTGCCAATGGGGTAGAGATACTTGTCGGGGCTTGTGCGAGATACCGACAGCATCTTGGTGGAGCCCGTTGGCTGATTGTAACAAAAGCTGCATATATAATCCGAGGCCAGACGATTTCAAAAGACCATGGTGGTGGTCCGAAGAGTGATGGGTGTGCCAGTTGCGTCAGATGAAAGGGTTCGGCTCAAAAGTTTGGACTACAATAAATAGTAGAAAAGAAAACACAAGCACCGACATGGGATGAAGACCGGTTGAGAGCTCCGAAATTTGAACAGTCGAGAATGGTTGGTATTGAGCCCCGTTGGGCTTGGTAAACGTCAGCCGTAAGCTACCTGGGTACCTAGGGACTCTCGACGCGAGAGTGAATCGTACTTGCTGAATCATGACGAGCGTCCCGAGTTACGATATGCTCTCGGGAGGACGGAGGTCGCCCCCCTTTTTCATGAGCTCCTGCCTCTCGCCGTCCTCAACTAATACCTTGCTGGAGATTCTCTTCAACTCGCTCTTGCCCACATCCAAACCGGCACATCCGACTACAAATTTCAGCAACATATTCTCTGCTGTGCTCGCGTTATGGCTGAGTGCGTGGTCGTCGTCCTCAAAGAGATGGATATGCCTGTTGCCCATCTCTCCGTACATGTCGTATAGGCGCTGCGAACAGGAAGGACTGAGTGTCTTGTCAGCCGTACCATGAAGAAGCAGGACCGGGGTAGGAGCGAGGCGCTGGATGCCTCTTGTCTCGGCTGTCTGGCTCGCCACTGTCGCGCAGCCCGTGATCCGGTCGTCACTACCGCCCATGGTGAAGACGGGTGCGCCGCCGAAGGACCAGCCTATCAGCACAAACCGGTCGAGACCATGCGTCTCCTGAAGGAACGACAGGGCTGCCTTGACATCATCAACACAGTACTTGTTGCGGCCAGGGTACCGATAGTCCAGCCTCAGGGCCGGGACCCCGGTGCTGAGCGCGGCCAGTTTAGCAGCCAGGGACAAGTAGATGGAACTCGGCCCCGCGACGCCCCCGCCGGCCCCGGAAAGCAGTATAGCTGCCGTTCGGTGGTGATCATGCGGTGCAGGCGAGACAAAGTCAGAGGGCAGGTGAAGGAAGGCGGGCACGAAGCCATCTAATGCGTCTTCAACCTGGATACTAACTCGCTCTACGTTCGAGGACTTGCTGCCATTCCAAGATAATCTGAATGAACGAGGTGCTTGTTCTAGTCCATCATATGTATCGATAGTGGACGGTTTCTCATCCGAAGTCTTTGGGCCTGGTTTCGACAGGGAGGTTCTTTCATTTGATGCCATGGTGTTATTGGATTTCAACTGCGAGGACTATTCAGAAAGGCCTAGGTAGATACGCGATGCTGGGCCGGATGAGCCTATAATGGCGACTCAATCGTGGACCAAAAGCTAATAGGAAATGTGAGATCGTGACCATGGTCATCGACCTTGAGCCACATGAGTTCCTTATTCATGAAATCAGGCCTATGCAAAGCTAGGCGCAGATGACGACATAGTCCAGGAACCGGAAAGAAAGGTCCTGGGGCAAGTTCGAGGGGACTATTCCGAATCAGATTTCGCGACTTCAGCTGGCACGGGCACTTGACCCGAGTGATGGCCGGCTATAGCAGCAACATTTCAATGCCAAAGGATACTTCTTGGCGGGCCTTGTATCATTGGCTCTGGCTCCCCAGTCTACTTGTCAGCTCTGTGCGACTCTGCGGGGCCGGTGCTCGTCTGGATGTCGCTATGGGATGAAGTGTTATACTACGGTGACCAATATACTCACATGTATCTCCATCTCGGATTTAAACGTCGGTCTTGGTACCTTTCTAATATCTCGTTGTTAATGATACAGCATGATCGACAGACCTGGATGATGGGAAATTGAATATGGGCACTCGAGTTTTGCATGGGGGGGATTTCGGCGCCCGTCAGTGATCAACAGCTAGCAATTACAGAACGGTCCGTATGCGGCATCTCTGGTAGCGATGGCCGCAGGGCTTAGTGGCTGGCTCGGCTGGCTATCGGTGATCGGCCGCCAGCAGAGTTTTTGCTCTTTGTTAGCACCTTCATCTTCCGTGGTCTTGAAGTCTGGGGTTGATCGAAACCAAGATTGTCATTTCAGGCTTGCAATGATCATAGTCTGCTTCCATGACACTATATAAGATGTACTGCAAGTCCACACCACCGCAGACAACAGTATCCATGGGCGGTATGGGTGATTAGCACAATGCAGGTCATGATTTCGGGAATACACTCGAATCTAGCTATAAGAATATTATTATTGCAACGGTCTGAATCGTTATAAGAGCTGATTCTTATGGGGAAGAGTGGGGTGTCGGGAAGCGCTAAGGAAATTGACAGGCTCTGGTTGGCTGAACCTCGATATAATGGGTCCTTTACGCTTGGTATCACGGTATCCCATACAAAACTCTAGGATCCCAGACCCAGGTCCCCTCCGGCGCACAACGATACGCACCAAAATTTACCCCTGTCAGCCTCTGGCAATATCGTATAACCTAATATAGAATTTTATAAGAATAACAACTGTTTTTGCTAACAAATTTTTGTCTGCACACGCCTGTATCGTTATAGACCCCGGGATCGTTATGTCCCCTTATTCTTACAGCTAGATTCGAGTGTAGTAAAGACCCAGCAGGACGGTTAGGTGACTGCTATTGGCGGGTAGCTCAGTGGCCTAGCAGCACGCCGTAACGTGAGAAGAAAAGCCGAAAGGCTTTTTTAGTCATTTCCGCGACAGAATAGGTAGTCCGCAGGTCGGCCAATTTTTTGTAGGAGCGCGCGTTCAAAGGCAAATTGTTATATCGCGCAGCAGAATAGCTTTGATGATTTTCGTCAACATATAATCAACTGAAAATACTCGGTTGAGTTTGCGCTTTCGGGGCCAACAAGAGCATGGCGACGACGACGCCCAGAATGGAAGACCGCGCCTCGCAGTCCTTTGAGTCCGAGGCCGGGTCAACCTCTGCCAAAGATGTCGCCATCCAAATGGTCGGCGAGAAGAGCCATGCAATCGATCCGGCCGTGGCTGCTCGCGCAGTGAGAAAAATCGACTGGTTTCTCATCCCGGCCATGACAATTGGCGTAAGTTCTTCGTGAAATCATAACTCATTTGCTTGTGCTTCGGAATGTAGCTAACAAATGTTATTTCCTAGTACGGACTTGTATACTATGACAAGGTTCGTATTTGATCATATAATACCTGAGACATGACTGGTCGCAAGCGGCTCTCCGCTGACTAACACGCACACTTGACAGGCCATACTGGGCTCGGCCGCGCTGTTCGGCATGACGGCCGACCTGGAGCTGAGCGTGCCCAGCCCGAGCAACCCGGCCGTGGTCGACACGTCGCGGCTGTCGTGGGCGACGTCGCTCTTCTACTTTGGCATGCTGGCGGGCCTCTACCCCATGTCGTACGCGCTGCAGCGCTTCGAGACGGGCCGGACCCTCGGCGCCGTCGTGTGCACCTGGGCGCTGGTCTGCCTGCTGACGGCGTCCGTGACGACGTACCGCGGCCTGTACGCGCAGCGCTTCTTCCTCGGCTTCATCGAGAGCGTCATCCCGACGGGCTTCATGACCATCGTCTCGGGCTGCTACACGCAGCGCGAGCAGTCGCTGCGCCAGAGCTGGTGGTTCTCGTCCACGGGCTGGTGGACCATCATCGGCGGCGCCCTCAACTACGGCTTCGCCCAGATCACCGGCGGCGGCCTCCAGCGCTGGCAGTACATCTATTTGCTCGCCGGGTCGCTGACCTTTCTGTTCGGCCTCTTCTGCTTCGCCATCCCCAGCTCGCCCGTCACCGCCTGGTTCCTGACCGAGGAGGAGAAGTTCGCCGCCGTCGAGAGGCTGCGGCTGGGCCAGACGGGCATCCGCTGCTCCCAGTTCAAGGGCGCGCAGCTGAGAGAGGCCCTGCTCGACGTCAAGATCTGGCTCATCTTCATCATGATGGCCTCGGCGTACACCGTCAATGGTGCCGTGTCCGGGTTTGGCCCATTGATTGTCTCGGTACGTAGAAATTTTGCATCCGTCTTGTATAATCAAAAACGTGTCTGTGATGTGGACTAACTCTGAAGTAGACCTTTGGCTGGAACACGCTGCAGTCGATTGTATTCCAATTCCCGCTCGGCGGCCTCTGCCTCATCTCGATCCTATTGACCGGATGGCTCGGGTCGCGATTCGAAAACATCCGCATCATCATGCTCATCGTTTGCTGCCTGCCCGTCATTGCCGGCTGTGCACTGATCTGGAAAAGTGAATGGTCCTATCACGCCGCGGCACCGGTCGTGGGATATTCCATCACCGGCACATTTGGCGCAGTCGTCAGTCTCATCATAACCATTGGCATGTCGAATGTCGCCGGCAACACCAAGAAGAGCTTCACCTCGGCCACCATCTTTGTGGCATATTGTGTTGGTAAACAGACTTACATGATGAGTCTCTTTTTATGCACGGCTGGACTAACTCATGGCTTAGGAAATATTATTGGGCCGCAATTGATCAAGTCTCAGACAAAGGCTGCTCATTATCCTGAACTGTGGCTGGGTCTTATCATATGGTCAGTTACTGATCTTTGCTATTTAGCACCTTTTTCTGGAGGATTCAGCTAACCGTTTTGTTACACATCAGTTATTGCATCACTATAGTCGCTGCGACTGCTCTCTATTTCGTGCTTCGTAGTGAAAACCGCAAAAAGGTGGCAAGACACGAAGACAATGAGGTTGAGAAGGCAAAGTTGGCTTTCCAGGATCTGACGGACAAAGTCAATCCCTACTTTAGATACCAGCTGTAGATTATCAGCAATTATAGTACTAGAAAAAGTCGTCAGCAATGTCCTGTGCGAGTATCATGTCACAATCAAACAATCACGGCAGACCAAGATTTGACTGATGTATTTACATTATATGTCTATTAAGTTTTTATAAATATGTACAGTTTTAGACAAAAGTAAATATACTGCCGTGGATCAGACGTATATGCAAAGTGCATCACCACGAGCTCAGATCAACTCTGCTCTTTCTAGCGGCCGATTTACTCGGTGTAGAGGCAGCCGTTGGGGCTGGTGACCTCGACGGCGCGGGCAGAGAAGCCGAGGCAGCCCTGCTGCTGGGCGGGAGTGGCAATGCCAGTGTCGACCCAGATGGCCCAGGCGCCGTCGATGCTGTTGGGGCAGGCGAGGAAGCCGGCGCCGTTGAAGGTCAGGTCGCCCGTGGCGTCGAGGGTGAAGTTGGTGCGCTCGCCGTTCTTGGCGATGGGCTCGGCGCCGGTGGTGTACTGGAGGACGCCCTGGCCCATGCCGGAGCGGTCGGTGTAGAGCTGCTGGGGCGTGGCGCTCTCGGTGTACAGGTACAGGCCGCCGTCCTGGATGTAGAAGGTGGCCGAGTCGGCGGCGCCGTTGTCGCACGAGGCGTTCTGGGCGGGCAGGTCCAGGAGGAGGGAGCTGCGGGCGGCATCGACGGGAGCGAAGTGAATATCGCTGCCGGAGCGCAGGGCCATCAGGCCGAAGGGAGTGCCATCGGCGATGGTGGACTGTCTGGCGACGGGGGTGGCAGCCGAGAGACCGGCGAAGGCGAGAACGGAGGCAACCTTGGCGTACATTTTGGCGGTGGTATTAAAAAGTATTGAAACTTTGGTGATTGATATTAAGGATGTTGGTTTGGTAGTGGTGAGTCTCGAAGAGAGATGTAGTAGTAGAGATGATGATGATGATGATGATGATGATGATGATGATGAGGATGAGGATATTTCAAAATCCGATTATGTTGTGAGTTCTCTGGACCTTATATATCCAGATCGACCATGAAAAAGATACAACGACCGATCGACGTCACAGACCATCACCAACCGCCAAGGGATGGATCAGTCGGCTCACCAGACTCACCAGACAGAGAGAGGTTCGTCCTTGGCCCATCTCGTATGCCACGGCCACTATGCAGCACGTCCCTACATCCACAATGCGACGTGCCGGGAAGAATACGAGCCTTCGGGGGTGAAAGTGCCCAGTTGCCAAGAGGCGAAGAGCCCTGGATGGACAAAGAGTGGGTAAGAATGGGAGGAATGGGCAGCGATGAGCCCCCGGAGTCTCCGCCCGGTAGATGGGAACCGGGCCAATTAGTGAGGTCCTTTCGAAGGAAGATGCGCTGTAGATGCGGTCCGCTAAAGCCCCTTAGCCGTGAAGTTTATTCTCACCTTATTTGGTCAACCGTTTTGACCCCTTCTCTCATTTTCTCGCCTCACTTCTAGGGCCGTCGTTGGGTCCCGGCTGAGCACTGCCCTGCCTGCCTATTGCTTTTTCAGCTCCATCCCTGGGAGGAGCAATACGACTTGAAGACCCAATCGAGCGTCCCGACCTTTCGCCGGATCGAGGCGACGGGACAATACATAACGTAATTTCAGGCCTCTGCCGGCTTCGACTAGGCAAAAGTCAGGGGCCAAATTTAGACTTAAGCATATCAAATTCGGCATCGCGGGCCTCGGCAGGCCGCAGCAGGACGACAAGAACTGGGGATCATGACCACAGCGGCTGGCGGCTGGCGGCTGGCGGCTAGTGTTGGTACGTTGCACTTGAAGTCTCTACTATCCTTGACTAGTCCTTCGTCAAAGCCAACCATGACTTCATGCTCCTACGTCAAAGTAAACAAAGCGTTGAACCTCTCTTCGTATTGCTGGTTTGGCATGAAGAAGAAGAAGAGGAGGAGGAGAAGAAAAAAGCGCAGTGGCGATCTTCATACTCGGTAAAGCGTAGCGAGCTGGAGACTGGAGCAACATGTTTGTTCACGAGGTGGAAAGACCTTGATGATCCGGTGACATGGACACTTTTCGTGCCCAATACGAAAATCAGGACATTCGATCTCTTACGATGAGCGCATTGAGGCCAGTTCGCTTGGAGACGGGAGCTCCGTAACAAGATCGCCTTCTAGAAAGGCTCGCATAAGCTTAATACTAAAGGGGGCTTGTGCTAATCTCTTTATCTGAACTGCCATTAGCCCACTTTAGTAGTCTGAAACAGGCCTAAGCATATTTCTAAAATGGCAGATGGAGTATACCACGGACTGACAGCACTTTACAGTACTTTTCGAGAGGATGATATGTTCGAAATGTTCGTACCCCCTGAAAGGGACTTTGGCGACGGCGGAAACTGTAGCAGAAGTACAACGCTTGAGACCGGGCAAGACCGAACAAGAAGGAGGAATGGTGAAGAAGAAACGACTGGCCAAGTCGAAAGTCGAGCCAATGCCCAGAGGCCCCATCTTATTACAGTGGGTAATTCAAACATCATAGGAATGCTGCCAAAACGGTTATACTTCACCATTTCCTACCACCTCGTGTCAAAAGGCAAGTTGCATAATTCATGATCTCATTGGTGCGCTTTTGTATGCGCATCCGGCCCGGGCCATTTTCTAGACATTAGTAGTTCTTGATGCCGCCGTCTCCCATTCATCCAACGTCCTTTTTACATAATACTCTCGATTCGGAAAGTCCGGCTCGTCTCTGCACAGGCTAACGGCCTGGTCGTAGGCGCCCCGTCGTGTGGCAGTGCACTCTTCTCCTTCTTCGCTTTCGTCTCTCTCGCTCGCCCTGCTGAACGCAGCGACGCAGTCCTCCCACCGGCGGATCAGCTCGACGCTCCTGGCGACGCCCCCGGCGGTCCTGCCCTCGGGGTCCTTCTTGGACGCCGTGAAGGAATCCCCGTCCCTGGGCCCCAGGATCGCGGCGTTCTTGTTGGTCCCGCGGTGCGCGTCGAACACGAAGAGCGTGGCGAAGACGGCGTCGGGCGCCACGCTCGAGCTGTGCCACTCGTCCTGGGACACCGTGTACGTCATGCCGCGGCGCTCGGTCTCGGCGCCGAGGTGCGCCGCGCGGAAGTACCGGTGCGTGTTGACCACGGTCGACGACACCTGGTGCGTCTTGTAGCCGGGGCCGGCGCCCGCGCCCTTGCCGTCGTCCCACGACACCCGGTACTCGGCGTGCGTCGCCTCGGCCGCCGAGTCCGCGGCGCCCACCGCCCACCGGTGGTTGGTGCCCTCGCCCGCCAGGATCCACGACTGCCCGAACGCGTGGTGCCCGTGGACGCTGAAGGCCGGGTCCGCGGGCTTGCTGCCCGGCAGCCACACGTGCAGCCGCCAGAGCTCGTCGATGGCCCCGTCCTTGACCAGGCTGCACAGGGGGACGAACACGAAGCCCGCCGAGCTCCGCGAAGGCTTGAAGAGGGAGTTGGTGTGAGTAAGAGCCGCGTAGATGTGCGGCCATATAAACTTGAGGCTGAACTCGTCCTCTCGCGCGGTCGAATGCCGGCCGCGCTCGCGCATATATGATATCCCAATGATCAGGTTCATGAGCAGGCGGTATTCCGTCTCTTGCGTGAACCGTGACCTGATCGCCTCGAGCCACTGGTTGACGGTAAGTGCCTGCGAGTCCAGCGCGTCCTTTTGCTGCTTGAGCCATTTCTCTATAAAGTCTTGCCGCTCGTCGTCTAGCTTGGTCGCCACTACCAGGCCGCGAAATGTCCTATCGACCCTGTCGTGTGTGAGAAGATACTGGTCGCCGACCTTTCCCAGGCTGTGAAAGTCGGGCCCGTCCAGCACGACTGGCACTTCGGCAATGGTCGCTGTCGAATCCTGACTTTGTGACATTTTAATACCTGATGGCACAGGCTGTGCGGGATTGTGTGAAGGTACTCTCTGTTTGCGGCCGCGTAAGATGATGTGAATCCGATGTCTATATTTGCCGTTCATGGCGGGCAATAGAAAACGGTCTTATACTTTGATGCACTTTTCTCCAACAATGACAAGAAATCCCAGCAATATCTATTCCTTTTTTCCACATGTGATGTTGGTCTTCATTTGACAGATCATCAGGTTGAGTCAAAAGGTGCAGAGGCTCTCAGCCCGGGGGCTATGCGAGTTGCGAGCCGGGGTCTGAACCAATGAGGCACGGATCCGGACAGATAGGCTGACTACTGGCTGACTGCGTCTACTCAAATTCAATGGCAATCAAGATATGCATCCTTCATGTTAGTGTACCCAATTCTTTGGGAGCATGGCCTTTTTGGGTCTCACAAGCGATTCCCTCTGCCACATGCGTTACACGGCGGAGTCGGGCAGGCATAGCCTCCGATCGGGAACGGGGGCAACGTCTGGGGAAATAATGGAGCTATTGGCTCTTCGGCCGGATAGATAGACAGGAGTCCAGACTTAAACTGGAAAAACACTGTCGCACACAGGCTTGTGCATCGGCAGTGTCCATAGAGTATACTGGCCAAAGTCCAAGGCTGTGTCATGAAGGGATTGACACGATATGCAGTTTCCTAAAGTCCACGCTAAATGCAGGGCGCGCGCGACACTGGTGGTTGCGCATCTAGATCACCGAATGATTATAAGCATACGAATGAATCATACAAAGTAATCAGGCTCGTCTGGATTAGGTGACTCCGGCTCTGGTGGCCATGGTTGCCTTGTGCGGCAAAGTGTACAGTCAGAGAAGAGGTGGTAGCCTTATAGTCTGACCTAATCGACATATTCCCCCAGCATTTACAGCTGAATGAAGCTTTGGACAGGTATAATGACATCTGTTTCTAAGCGGGATGCCAAGAAGACCATGTAGTTCTATACCACGCAGGGGGTCTTTTTTGCAGGGACAGTGCAGGCAACAGTAACTGCGTTTACTCTGGCAACGTAGCGAAGTAACTTTCAATGCTGACTTTTGTTTCTGCATCACAGGTCAATCAATTTGAATTGAATGAGTGTATCTTTAAGACATTGTTTGGAGCTTTTTTTTTTTTTCATCCCACCCAAAAGCCAAAGTTCGCAGTGGGTGCCGGGACAGATAGATCGCAGAGTATCCCGGCTACCTGGTATAGGCGAGCCTCTGCCTGCCATCGTGTCTTACGAGTCGCGATGCACCGTTCACGACTATATTTGAGAATCGCATCAGACGCATCATGAGCGCACAGTCAATTGAAGCTATCTCGAGATGGGATTAATCAATTTCGTCATTGCGAACTGATCGCTCCTCTGTCACAATGTCCCCTATCTTTCCCCTCGGCCCCTTGTCGCAGGTCCGGGATTCGACACAGCTCACGTCTCAGCCCTATCGCAACCACCATTTTTAACCTCTTCGTCTGATTTCTTGGACGATCGCCTTCCCCAGCAAAATATTTCTTGGCATTGACTTGGCACCTCTCGCCAAGTTCTTCTTTCTTCTGCTTTCGTCCGCGCTGTATCCAATTACACCACATCGCCAAGGCAAACGATCATGACCAGGGACTATTCCGGGCAGCGCCTGCGCGCTGGCGCTATATCCAGACATACCGTCTTACAGCTGCTTATAGTCTTTGTTTTCGTCTCGGTATTACTATACTGCGGAATCGACTCGCACCCAACACAACCGCCGTCCCCGCCGCCGCCGCCGTCGTCGCCGAGCAAAGCGCTGGTGGTAGCCTCCAGCATCGCGACCTCGCGCGACGCCGCCTCGTGGCTGTCCGACGTGCCCCGGGACTGGGCCGTCTACCACTACGTGACGGACTCGGTCGACGGCGACGACCCCTCGCCGCTGTCGGTGCCCGCGGACAAGGGCAACGAGGCCATGGCGTACCTGACCTACATCATCGACCACTACGGCGCGCTGCCCGACGTCGTCTTCTTCCGGCACTCGCACGCCGCGTCGTGGCACCAGAACTTCGGCTCGGCGTTCGAGGTGAGCCGGCTGCGCGCGGGCTACGTCCTCGAGAGGGGGTACGTGTCGCCGCGGTGCCTGGCGGGCTGCGAGAACGTCATGCCCGTCGCCGAGGCCCGGGACGCCGTGCCCATTTCCGAGATCCACCTCGCGCCGCGCGACGTGCAGCTGCGGTCGCTGCTGGCCGAGTTTCTGGACCCGGCGGAGCCGGTTCCCAAGAAGATTGCCGCGCCGTGCTGTGCCCAGTTTGCTGTCAGCCGGGATGCCGTGCACGCCAGGAGTCTGGAGTGGTGGGAAGAGATGCGGAATTGGCTTATAACCACCTCGCTGTCCAGCTATAATAGCGGAAGATTGCTAGAATGGACTTGGCATATTTGGTTTGGCGAAGATGCATCTTTGTGAGTTGTCCAATATTGGAGGTCTCGTCGTGACTCGGCTAACTGTCCCAGATGTTCTGCTTCGGAAGAAGAGTGTTTATGTAATGTCTTTGGATATGGGTGCGAGATGTGAAATTAAGCCATATATGATAGGTGCTATAGTCGAGTCTCTGCTTGGCGTTTTTGGATAGCGGCAGTGTTTTAATTGATGGCATTTGTGATCGAGGCACCAATTCAGCCAGCGATAAACAGTCTCCCAAGACATGATTCTCCGGTTCCAAAACATGGTGATTGATGCTGTTGTACATAATGGACTACTTACTTCAATGGGCTCGCTCATTGTACACGCCCTCGTTCTATTGATTACACTTTATTGCTCTCCTTGATTTTATGACGACTTCTTCTCGAGGTCCTCGACATTCTTCGCGTCCGAAAACTGGGTTTTGCTCTCCATGCCTGCGCTAGAAGCACCGACACTCACGGGTACTTCGTCTGCCTTGACGGGGGCTGGCAGGCTTGGCTTTGGCTTCGTTGCCAGATCGACAGCTCCGTCCACGGCACCAGCAGGTGCACCAGCGATCTCGTTGACCTCGTCGTTGGTGAGGACGTCACTGATCCTTGCCGCTCTGCTCGACATGAGAATAGTCGCAGGTCCCTGGAACTGCAGGAAGAGTCGGTCGCCCCAGATGGTCCTCCTCGTCATGGTACGCAAGCTGTACAGGACGCGGCTCATGAACTTATACCATTCAGTCGTGCGCATCGATTGAACGAAGTTGAGGTTGCCGAACCAGGCCGAAACAGCCGGGATCTGGAATCGAACACCGGAGCTCTTGAATCGGAATGGCAGGGGCGGGTTGCGCGTGACCGTGTAAGCCACCACGTTGGACGGGTGTAGTACGATTTCTTCTCCCTCGGCCAGGGTCAGCTGGTGGACATGACCGGGCGCCGAAAGAGCGGCCAGTCCGCGGCCAGTAAGCTCAGTACATCCCCAGTGAGCCAAAGGCAAGCGGTATCGTATCCGAGGCGTGGCTGTCAGAGTGTGACCGGTCCATGCCAACAGTGCCGCTCGCTGTCCGACCACCCAGTCTGTAGTTCCGTCCAAGTGTAGTACCGAGAAGGTTGTGGTAGGCGACTTCGTAGCAATCAATGCTTGTACCGGGGTCGTCGAGGAGATGCGCTGGTAAAGGAATGGCACACCAGTGAGGGCGCGACTGAATGGCGACAGAAGTGAGAGGGTCGACTGGGCCTGTAAATCCTCCATATTAGTCACAATATTCGGAACTGCACCTCGGGGTATTTCTCACATTTTGTGCCTTGCCAGAGACTGCCACCAATGTTCCTCGTCTCGTGTAGAGCTTCTGCGATGCGGACAGGGAAACCGAGAGGAGGGAATATGGCGAACCTATCACCTCGAACTTTGCGTCTAAAATTGCCATAATTAGATCTTGAAGTCTGCCGACACCAGCTCGAGCTGTAGATTCCAACATACCTGCAACATCTCTGTACGTGCTGGGGGAGCCGAATGCGTCCCCGCCAAGACGCGGTGATTCTGTCGTCGGCGCAGAGCTGATCTGGATGGCCCTACATTGCCGGCAGATGTAGCTGGTCCTGCCGGTCAATTGCTTCGCCTGCCCGTTCCGGACCAACGTCCTGGCGCTGCGCATGGCTATAGTCGCGGTTTCTCGAGTCGTGCGATTGAAGCTCGACTCATGGGCAAAAAATCGCGAGATGCTACGTCAGAACCGCGAAGCTCTCTCAGTTAGTTAATTGCCGGAGCAGAGGTACCGTGTGTGGCTGTGCGGGACCGTTTTGAGCACGAGCCACATTTTGGCTGCCGTCCGCTACACAGTAAATGCGGGAGAATCCGTAATGGACGACTGGAAGTAATACTCCGTGCTATTTATTCCCTTGATACATGATACGGAAGTCATCTTCATTTTTCACGCGCATTTTTGGAGACATAACACATTCAAAATTGGCAGAAATGATACTATGAACATGGTTCCTGCTTGTTTTTTAATTTTCCCTTTTCAAGATGTCACATATCTTCGCAACAGCACCAAATCATAGAGTATGATCACGGTGTAGCTACCAAGTTCCAACCGGAGGACTGACCTTCTTACAATTTGCTACCGTCCTTCTTATCATCCAGGCCGGTGCTCTTGTACCCAAACAGGTACCCGGCGACCTTGCGCATCTGCACCTCCTCGCTGCCCTCGGTGATGCGGTAGCGGCGAAAGTGCCGCCAGATGTGCTCAAAGGGCTGGTGCCGGCTGTAGCCGTTGCCGCCGTGGACCTGGATGGCATTGTCCGCGGCCTGCGTGGCCAGCCGGTTGGCGTAGTAGTTGCACATGCTGATCTTGTGCCCGAGCTGCCTCTCGATGGCGATCCACGGCGGCGTCGACGCGTCGTCTTTGTGCCGGCGCTGCACCTCGTCCATCTCGCTGGCCGTCCGCAGGATCAGCAGCCGCAGCATGGCCGCCTGCGTCGACAGCTCGACCAGCGGCCACTGGATGGCCTGGTTGGCCGACAGCGGCCTGCCGAAGACGACGCGGCCCCGCGCGTACGCCACCGACCGGTCGATGCAGAACTGCGCCGCGCCGCACGAGCTGGCCGCCTGCCGGATGCGGTTCTCGTGCGTGAACGTCTGCGCGATGGCGAGCCCGTTGCCCGGCGGCCCGAGCACCGCCGACGCCGGCACCCGCACGTCGTCGAGCAGGATCGTCGCGTGGTCCGTCGGCATGTTCAGCGTGTACTCGTACGACTTGATGACGACCCCGGGCGTGTCCCGGGGCACGATCAGCGCGGTGATGCCCCTTGGCGACCCGTTCTCTCCCGACGTCCGGGCGAAGATGAGGAAGTGCGTGGCCGAGTGGGCTCCGGTCTGCCACTTCTTGTTGCCCGTGATGCTGAACCCGGGAGCACCGTTGGCCAGCTTGATGGGCGTGGCCCGCGTGTCCATGTGTGTAGCGTCGCTCCCGTGATGAATCTCGGTCAGGCCAAAGGTCATTCTAAAGTTTCCCGCCAGGCGGGCCGGGATCAGCTCGTCTTTTTGTTGCTCGTTGCCCCAGTGGTAGAGCATGAGGAAGTCCGGAAAGTTGCCAATGACGCTGTGCTCGTTCTGTAGGTCGTTGGCCAGGCTCACGCCGCCCCCGTAGACGGGATGCGATGCCATGTGATATCGTAGCGCGCACATCCAAAGATTGGCTGAAGGGTGTTCCTGGCCTCCATATTTCTTGGGGATGGGAAAGCGGTAGAAGCCCGCCTCGTCCGCAAGCTTGCGTGCCTGCGTCAGTAGAACCTCCCACTCGTGCGTCGGGAGGCCGCCGTTGTCCCATTGCGTCCGCGACGGCTCTCGTCGGTGATCAAAGAACCTGTTATTGTCATCCTTGTGCTGAAGCGGCAGAATGGTCGTATTAATAAAGTTGTCTAGTTTGGAGATATACTCCTGAAGATCTGACGGAAGCTCAAAGTTCATGGTAAGAGGGACTCAAAACGCTTGTGCTCTCGAAATGGTTTTCACATTTAATCATGTAGAAGGCCAGGCGATTGCCAGTATATCCCCACTGACCGAACAACTTGCGATCATCTTTATGGTCTGCGGAGAAGCGTCCGCACGCCGAGGTATCCTGTCGTGTTCCCTATATCCCGGTCTCTTCCCCGCATTCCCCGGGCGCGGCTCCTTCAACACCCCCATAACTCTATTTGGACGGTACGGGGTAAACGGCTGGGCAGCCTCGGCTTGTTAGAGGCGCTGCGGTGTAGAAATATCTCTTCGTTGATATGATTGCTTGTCGCGTTGGAAATAGATATCATTCTTCCCGTTTGGACCAGTGCTAGCATATCCAATTATACAATCTTGAGACCATACCGACCTTCTCTATATATAAATCATGGCCGGACGCGTCCGGCAGCCGATCGACGTCGCGGCGTTGGAAAAGTACATCCAGCGCCATGTCCCCGAGATCCAGACGCCGCTGGAAGTGAAGCAGTTCGGGTTCGGGCAGTCCAACCCGACGTACCAGCTGACGTCGACGGCGACGGGCCAGCGCTACGTGATGCGCAAGAAGCCGCCCGGCAAGCTCCTGTCGAGGACGGCGCACCAGGTCGAGCGCGAGTACCGCATCATCGCCGCCCTGGGGCCGACCGACGTGCCGGTGCCCAAGGCGTATTGTCTCTGCGAGGACGCCTCCGTCATCGGCACGGCGTTCTACATCATGGAGTTCCTCGACGGGCGGATATTCGAAGACCACGCCATGCCGGGTGTAACTCCGGAGGAGAGGACGGAGCTTTGGAAGGATGCGGTCCGGACGCTGGCGAAATTTCATCGGCTTGACTTTAAAAAGCTTGGACTAGAAGACTACGGTATGTCACACTCCAGCTTCTCCCTCTAATGCTTACTGACAAAGTTGTTCTTAGGCAAGCATACTGGTTTCTATGATCGCCAATTAGCAACATGGATACGGACATGCAGTGCTCAAGAAAAAGCAGTCGACGTAAGTAAATCAACCCCATTACCACCTCTCCAAGCCTAACTCGAGCCACATACAAGGCCGACACCAAGGAGCCCGTGGGCAAGATCCCGCACTTTGACGGGCTGGTCGCGTACTTCTCGGACAAGAAGCTGCAGCCGCGGGACCGGGCGACGCTCGTGCACGGCGACTACAAGATCGACAACATGGTCTTCCACAAGACGGAGCCGCGCGTCGTCGGCCTCCTGGACTGGGAGATGAGCACCGTCGGCCACCCGCTGTCCGACGTCGTCAACCTGACGTACCCCTACTTCTCCACCGAGGTCAGCCCCCTCTCCAACCGGGCCTTCCTGCCCGGCGCCACCCCCGGGCTCCCCGCCGCCGACACCATACTGGCCTGGTACGGCGAGACGTCCGGCTGGGATCCCCGCCCCGAGATGGACTGGGCCCTGGCGTTCGGGGCGTTTCGTTCCGCGGCCATCCTGCAGGGCATCGCCGGACGAGTCGCGCAGAGGCAAGCGACGAGTGAGCAGGCAAAGCAGTACGCTGATGCATTCAAGCCTTCGGGCGAGAGAGCGTGGGAATTGGTTCAGAAGCAAAAGGTCAATATCAGATCGGAACCAAAACTCTAGACTCTTCGTTGGCGCAATATACCAGTGTTGAATTATAGAAATGCTGATCTCATTAACTGATATATGAAGACAATCATGATATTATTTTCAAACCGGGACATTACCTAGCAGTATCGCCCTCGGAAATTCTAGCCCGTATATACAAATCCATATTTCACATAATCATATTTCGTCCTTCCTCGTGCCTTCGTCCATCTCAGCTGATTACCATGCTCCCCTCCTTCCATTAGCACGACGTCCATTAGGTAAATTTGGAACATTTAGGAAATTAGTCCCATAAGGATATATGTTGACGGGACGTTTCTTGGTTGGCAGAGAGTTTAGAGCATCCCACATCTCCATGATGCCGGCCCGTCTTGCAGGTAACATGCTGTATTGCAGCGAGTACAGAACCTTGCGATGGATCGGGGGCACGAAGCGTCCTGTGATCAGACAAAACAGTACGCGCGGCGAAAGATAGTGCTTCCGAATGCGATTGCCCATCTGGAAGTACTGATGGAACATTGCTGTGAACGACAGCGGGATCGGCTTGACGTAGATGACAGATGTAGGCGGCTGTGAGGGCGATGAGGGTGTATTAGATTCGAGTTGTTTAAGTCTATCTTGGGTATCACGAAGTTCAAAACGGATGCCGCCTTTGAAAAGTTAGTGTTTTGCACATGAACGGAGACACGGAAAACTGACCTGGAAGACGCCGGGGATCCTTGATCCGTAGCATCAGGGCGAACAGCGGAAAGTGGTTCAAACAAGAAAGCATCGTGTCAAAGACGGCCTTCAGCGAGATGATGGCCATCCGTGCTACGGCGAAATTCAAGTAGAATACGACGACGGTGGGGAGTAGAAAGAAGAGCAATGTGAAGAGAATCGTGCCGACGAGCAGCTGGTCGAGGTCGTAGTCGCAAGAATCGACACGATTGCGGAGCACATTGTACTTTTTCCCGCGGAAGAGCTGGAAGAGCGAGAGTAGAATGGTGAGCTGCCAGTGGTATATGCGAGCGGAGGCGAGGTAGAAGGAGTATATGTGAACGGTCAGAATCGACACGAGATCGGAAAACATGGCGATAGGCATGCTGGCGCCCGCAAAGCTGGAGAAGCCGATGAACCAGATGATGTGCGGCAATAAGGGCTGTAGCGTAGCGATGCAGCTCGACCAGTATTCAATGACCCATAGGAACAGATCACCGAGGAACAGCGCAAGCTCCTTGTTGAGCTTCAACCCAGCTGGCCATCCCATGAGCCACTCAATACTGCTATGCAATGCCTCAACGGTGTACTGTCCGAGCAGAAGGCCGATTTGGTCTGCAACCCAGCTGGCATTGTCAATGATGTAGGATCCAATAGCAATGCCAATGATCACATCATTGGCCACGAGCCACAAGCTGTTGTAGAATCGGATATAGTCAGGATGGCTAGTCGTTACGCTTTCCCAATCGTTTTTGCGCAGGCGAAGCTTGACATACTGCATTGGCCAGTAGCAGAACTGCTGTAGGCGAATCTCAATCTGCTGCGCCGTTGCCGAGATATCCTTGAGTGCTGGCGAGCTCGGCCTCAGGCGCCACTCCAGGACTTGCAGCATTATCTCTGCGGCAGCTCGATGACCAACGAGCATGAGTATGAACAATCGACGGATGACAGGGAACAGGTACAGAATGATCATGTCCCAGATCCACAGTATCACATAGTCGCGCATCGTTGTAGCATGCTCGACGACCCGCTCAGAAACACTGAGAGCCCTCTTAGGGCGCGTGCCAATGAGCGAGACGTTCTTTTGTAGCAGCTGCTCGAGCTCAAATGCCCAGTTGATTTGATTGACGATCCTGGGCAATGCCTTGTCCTTCATGGATGGCGCATGTTTGATCACCGAGTGCTGCGCAAGCTTTTCGACCAATTTCCGTCTCTTTTCCTTGTATTGGCGTTCTTGCTTCTCGTCTTCGGCCTCGGACCCATCGGAGAGCGACATGAGCGAGTGGTCTTCCTTGTCGGCAAGAGCCAGCGCCATGGGGTTCAGAGATATGTATTGCATGCGATTCGGTATTGGACGTTCGAACAGGATGACCTGCACGCTCGAGGCTACATGGCAGGCCACCTTGGGCACGCGCATCGAGTATCCGGTCTTGGCGAGCACCCATGATGGCTCGAGCACGAATGCGCCCTCGGCAGCGGCATGCGCATTCGTGATGCCGAGTACGTGCATAGAATCACTACCGCACAGTTTTCCGATTCGAGCTGGGTCGTGCGGCGCGCTTCGCAAGAGGATACCGGTCTTCAAGGCATTTTCGACATTCCGAGGCTGCGAGTCGCACAGTCAGCTAACAACGCCGGGATTGGGAAGCATTGGCGAAAAGAGCTTACATCCACATGATCTAACACTGCGACGACAACCACATCCAATCCCGAGTTCCTCCAGCCGACAATGACGCCGGGCAGCTCAGTCTTCGCAATGTCCGTCGGCCAGAATACTCTCATCAATCCATCATGCTCTGGCATGTCATATGGGCGTCAGAGGACTCCGGTCAAAAGGAGCCTCTGCGCCTAAGTTGTTCACGAGCCGAGACTCCAGCACCGGGGGTTCGAGGATGCTATAACGAAGCATTGGTCAGCAGGTATTCTTTTTGGGAAAGACGATCGTTCGCACCCGCGCCAAGCGCAAATGTCTCGGACCGTCGAGGCTGCAACGAGATAAGTGTCGTACCAGTTGGGATTCGAGTTGAGCAAGACGGTACACAGGTAGGAAGACGACGAGGAATAGCAGCGTCAAGAAGGCGAATCCTTGCGCGGCGCGTGTCTGCCACAAGAAGCGAAAGTCAGCATGGTCCCCTAGTCGGATGCGCAGCAGAGGGAAAACGCACAATAACTCCCTTATCCCAGGCGAAAAGTGCAAGCTCGTAGAGACGTGTGACAAGATCCCATCGAGCAGTACCGTAGCCAGCTACAAAGATGGCAAGGGTGACGACCGAGAAAGGGTGCATAGATTTATGTGTCGGCGGAAAGCAAACGCATTCCTGTATCGACCTCGACGGCCGTGGGAGGTATCCTGCGCTTCGATTGGGGGACGATGGGATCGCGGTCGGCGTCGGTTGAGGGCTGAAGGGAAAAGATGCTCCTCGGCGAGATGCCCAAAACCGTTTTCACAGGCAGATGCTGAGAGAGGTACGGGAGAAGGTAGCTCAAACTCTCCGGCTTAGCGTCAACACGGCAAGGTTGGTAATGTAGCACCGAATACTAGGGAACGATCCCAGGAGCGCACGTCGATGTTGCACCTTGAATAATTGTGTGTCCCGGATGATGGTTCTGCTCTGCTGGACCGAATGTCTGGATAATTGGCCGGTCGCTGTCGTGGGGTGACTCGAGACTGGGAATGAGATTTCAGGAGAAACTTGGGCTGGGATGATCTGGATGTCGTGACAGATAGTAGAAGGACGCGGCTGATGCGATTGACCGCAGTGGTTGGTGGGAGGTTCCTGGAGTTCTATCTAGCTTAAAGTGGCCCTTGCAGTTACATTGCATGGCCAATCCGGTGTCCTACTCTGTCCGTGGCATAGGTACAGTAATAAGGTAGACTGCAGAATTCAAGTCCGGCGCAGCTGAGGTTACGCGGCGTCGTCTGTCGTTCCTATTGATCAGTTCGACTCGAGATTCCGAAATGGCCACCCTGTCGACGACGTCGTTGGTTCCTAGACTGAACTGCTGGCTGCTAGTAATAAGCAGTGTTCCCCAGTGGTCCGATCATATTTTGTGGCTTCTCTGGTCTGGACCGCGTCCCGTCCGTGGGGAGGAGCCGCTCCATAGCCTAACGATCGTGAGCCAAGCTGCTGCTAGTACCGGCAGGTCAGGGGCCCTCGTCGGCCAGGTTGCTGCGCTGCGGTGCTTGTGTGGGAGCGCAAGAAATGTGACGAGAGTGTGATGGATGACATGTCGATGAGTTGGTTACACATCTGAAAATCATATATAGTGCAGCAGGTCGGTTAGTCTTATGATAATGAGAAGCAACGCGCCCCTTTGCAAGTCTGCCGGGGTATTACGGAGCAGAGACGTGTAAATACGAGATTCCTGAACGCCAATCCATGCCTCATTGTCCGCCACCCTCGTTCACCAGAATCCCTCTGCAGGCGAACGTGTATCGTACAGTTCAACACATCCTTAGGTACTGGAGTAATCTGCCTCGAGTTGTTTCTTTGATGTGCAAGTCGCCTCTATACTATTTCCGTTTCATATACATGGAATCGTTCTCCTTAGTGTCCTCTCGTGCCTCACTAATGAGCTTGTCTATGCCCTTTTCTTTGAGTGCAACCTGTACGTATAGTCAGTCAGTCTGTCCGGCCGGGCATGGCTCTGCAGAGTGAGATGGAAATGCGAATTACCGTCAAGCACTTGTTGTATTCCTTGAACAGGTTGGCACATTCGTTGTTGTCCGTCTTGCCCTTCAGATACTCTAGCTTGGTATCAGCCTATCATGCTCGAGAACCACAATTTTCATGTATCATATGTAGTAGGATGACCAAGAACCTACTCTCGCTGTACCACTTAAGGAAGCATTGATCGTACCGTCTGAGTAAAAGAGTCAGTCATGGATAGATCCCTCCGTGGGTAACCATTGAGTTGCTCAGAGTACATACTCCTTGACTTCATTGCATTCCGGTGCTAGTGAGGCCGACATTGTGGCAGATGTAGTGACCAGAATCCACCGGCTTCAGTCGGTTCGTGGATTACAGATGAGCAATGAGGCCATCTCCGAGAACCCACGTCACAATCGTAGGCAGTCTGAGCTTTGCGCAGCGGTCTTATCGCTATCTTAGTGCGCTTTCCCTCATCCCACCTCCCGGCCGCGCACCCCTGCCAGATTCCATGGATCCCCAGCTATCGGCGCGTTAAGCACCGACGATTCTTGAAATTTTGTTTGGACTGGGAGCTCTAGAAGTTGAGGTTGTCGCCTGCGCCCGGCTCAGATACGGCACATTTCATCACAAACACTCTGGGTCTGCCTCTTGACGATCCTTGTCAACACCGCCAATATGGCTTCATCTCAGGACTTCAAGTCCACCCAAGAGAAGGTCCAGGGCGCGCTCGTCAAGGCGACCAGGACCAGCAACTCGATCGCGACCGAAGACTTGAACTTTCAGCGCCGCAGCAACCCCGCCGCCGGCGAAGCCCTCGACGAGGCCAGCGAGCGATTGCTTGCGCTTTCGACTTCTCTGCTCAAATCGGCGACAAAGGGAACAAATCACTCGGCCCCGAGACTCGAGGATGCTGACGACGTCGACGCTCATTGGACCCGGATCGTGGATGTCATTGACACCCTCCTCGAGAAGGCGGATACCTGCCTCGATGAGTACACCGGCCTCGTCAAGAGGAAGCTGGCACCGACTGAGGATACTGTAAATATTTACTCCGTATCGCATGGCAATGTGCAACTAACATACTCGAAGGGCTCGGCTCCCAAGAAAACCAAGACATACACGGCGCTCGACTCTTCAATGCGCCGCGCAAACATCCTGAAGCCACAGAATGCTTTCGAAATCAAGCCCGACAACCACGATGCCAGTCCGTGGAAACCCTTGCTCACGAAGAAGCCGCATGCTACGGTACCTCTGGAAGACAGTATTGGCACGTTCAACAACGACCAGGATACGATACAGTATGATTATACCATTTTCTTGCCGCACATGTACAGGTCCCCGTTCCAAAGGCAAGCGCCTGACCTGCTTCCTCCAATTACCGAGGAAGAAGAGAAACGAACAAGAAGAAAGCAGGGAAAGCTGGCTATCGATTGGAAGGATAAGACTTCGGTATGGGGTGCTGACTGCAGATTTAGACACAAACATCCTTACGAAACAGAGATTCTCAACATGAAATATCCGGACGCCATCTACCAAGTTGCGGACCCCATCAAGTACCAACCCGTGGAAACGACGGCCGCCATCTTTGTCAACACGTTCGAGGGTGTTTTGGAAATGCTCGAAGAGCTCAAGAAGGCCAAGGAGATTGCCATTGACACGGAACACCACGACTTCAGGACTTACAACGGGCTTCTTTCGCTCATGCAAATCAGCACGCGAGATCAGGACTGGATAGTGGACACTCTTCAGCCCTGGCGCCAGAAGCTCGAGGTTCTCAATGAGGTCTTTGCCGATCCCAGCATCATCAAGGTACGAAGCCGTTTCTATACACCCTTCTCGTCTTTTTTTTTTTATGCGAAGATGTCGCTGACAATTCCAGGTTCTTCACGGCGCGTACATGGACATTATCTGGCTCCAGCGTGACTGCGGTCTCTACATTGTTGGACTCTTTGATACTTTCCACGCAGCTGATGCTTTGGGATACCCAACAAGAAGTCTTGCATATCTCTTGAAGCGCTTCGTTGACTTCGACGCAGACAAGAAGTACCAGCTCGCCGATTGGAGAATAAGGTAATTTCGCCATTCATTGATATCTCTCAACCTTGTGTATGTGCTGACGTCGCAGACCAATCCCCGAGGAAATGTTTTACTATGCACGCTCGGATACGCACTACCTTCTCTACGTCTATGACCTGCTCCGGAACGAACTCAATCGCCAATCGAATCCAGAGAATCCAGAAGAGAGTATCATGGAAAACGTCTTGGAGCGCTCCAAGGATTGTTCCCTGAGACGCTACGAGAAGGCAACATACGATGCAGAAAGTGGCCAAGGCCCGGTCGGTTGGTTCAACATGATCATGAAGCAATCTTCCGGCAATTTCTCCCGGGAACAGTTCGCTGTTTTCAGGGCAGTCCACAAATGGCGTGATGAGTTGGCTCGAGCAGAAGATGAGAGTCCCATGTTTATTATGAGTAATCAGTCCGTCTTCGACATCTCCAGGCGCCTGCCACCAGACCCCAAGGCTCTGCTTAGCTTGGTGCCTTATCCTTCGGGCCCCCTGAAGAAGCGAATTTCAGAGCTCTTCAAGATTGTCGAGCAAGCCAAGGCAGACGGTGAACATGGGCCCAGTCTGACTGAGTTCTTCAGCGAGAAGGCCCGAACAAATACGGCGCCGGGTAGCGGTGCGACACCGCACCAATCCCTGCCTTCCTTGAAAACAAATGGTAAAGCAGACAACATTGTGGACACCGAGGATCTCGTCTCTGAGATATCCCAGCTATGGGGTGAGGTTCCGATGAGCAGTCGTTGGGAACTAGCAAATGGTATGGAAAGCAGAGCTCATGATACAGTGTTCGCACTACCATGGGCAGCATTCATGGAGAACGTCTCGGTGGCCGAGGCGCAGTCTTCTGCCCCCAAGGCACCGGCAGCGTCGGCTCCCAAGGCAAAAGCAACGTCAGCCAACGGCGTTGCCGAGGATGCCGAGTTCACATTGAAGCAAGGTCAGAAGCGAAAGGCCACCGAGCCTATCGTGCAGGACGAGTCTTCGGAAGAAAACAGCCTGGCCACGCCAAGCACGAGTCAAAAGCCTGCTTCTACGATCGGCAGGGACGAGATCTCGTTTGACGATGAAATCTCCATGGCTGACAGCTCTGATGAAGAGAGAGAACGCAGAAAGGCTGCCAAGGAGGCTCGCAAGCGTGAGAAGAGAGAACGCAAGGAGGCAAAGGCCGAGGCAGAGGCTGCAGAACAAGCCGAGGAGGAAGCGCCTTTTGATTATAGCCAGGCCAAGTCGGTACTGAATGCTAAGAGGTCTGCTTCCGACGCGGCAAAGGGTGGCAAGGCTAAGCACTTCAACCCTTACGCGTCGTTGACAGCAGAAGGGCCCAAGCCTGCTAGACGGATGCATGGTGAGAAGCCAGGAAAGAGCGCCACCATCAAGAAGTTGTAAGAGACTGGGCTCTGTTAGATAGGTCGTACGGAAAGCAGACCGGTTCATGGTGATGACGCCCTGCGAAATGGAAAGGGCGTTGTCTTGGGGCAGCATTGCATGGCTAGGCGTTCATGGCGGATTGAAAAGATATGTCTTTAGATACCACAAATCATAAGTGCCCGCAGAATAGATGCGGCTCAGGATATTGGCGATCCATTTTGGCATGTCTCTGGGTACATGGATTTCATCATGCATGTTTTGTCCATTTGAAAACTGATCTACCAGGTAACTATTATGATCCATCGATGGTTGTATAGGTGATTGACTCGTGAGTACTTAGCATATGGTCACTTGCATTTCCTCCGTTTTCCATGAGCGGCATCAAGATGACCGAGTAGGGCTCTGGCCGTAGGATTTTGACGCCCAAAATACTGAAAATTGAAATGACCGTCGATGAAATGTTGATTCGTCCTTGGTACCTAGTCGGCTCACTTGCACTATTCCTATGCTAGTTTCTCTCATCATCCTGCGTCGACTGCATTAGCGCAAGACCACAGGCCTGACAATGCCCCTCCAAGCTTCCGTATCGTCAAAACCGACCACATCAGGGGCCGGATACAAGTTGGACCAGATGCGCGGCTGAGTGACCGGACAGGATCATAAAATCGCTATCGCCAAAATCCGAAGTCAGCCCCTCTGGTGGTTCAAAGATATAAGTGTACCGGCACAATTTCAAAAGCTCCATCGCAAATCTCACAGACAGCAAGCTGAAGCTTGACACCTTTTCTTTAATTTGTACTGACGGGGCCAATCGTTATAACGAACCAATTCTCAAAGTACAACCTGAAAAACACATCAAACACAATGGCTCCCTTGTACAAGAAAGCCCTCATCATCGGGGCCACATCCGGCATCGGCGAGGCGCTGGCCGCCAAGCTGCTGTCCGAGGGGAGCTCCGTCATCGTGACGGGGCGGCGCCAGGACCGACTCGACGCCTTCGCGGCCAAGCACGGCTCCTCCTCTTCATCCAGCAATGAGACGACGACCGTCGGTGCGTACGCCCTCGACGTGACGCAGCTCTCGTCGCTGCCGGCCTTTGCCACCCGCGTCCTGGCCGACCACCCGGACCTCGACTGCGTCGTGGTCAACGCGGGCATCCAGCGGGCGTTCGACTTTGCGCATCCCCAGGGCGTCGACCTGGCCGCCTTTGACGAGGAGATGGTCACCAACTACACGGCGCCCGTGCACCTGGCGGCGGCGTTCCTGCCGCACCTGCAGTCGCTGGGCGGCCGGGCGCACCTCGTCTTCGTCAGCGCCGCGCTCGGGCTCGTGCCCTTCATGACGCGGACGCCCGGGTACAACGCCAGCAAGGCGGCGCTGCACAGCTGGGTGACGGCGGTGCGGCAGCAGCTGCGGGATTCCGGTCACAGCCAAGTCCGCGTCGTCGAGGTGTTCCCGCCCGCCGTGCAGACCGAGCTGCACGACGAGAGGCACCAGCCGGACCTGCGCGGCGGCGGCGAGATCGGCGTGCCCTTGGCCGAGTTCACCGAGGCCATGTACGCCGAGCTCTTAAAGGGCGAGGACCAGTTCGCCATCGGCCCGGCGGCGGCCTGGCTCGAGACCGGGTTCGAGGCCGAGAGGCAGAAGGTGTTTGACAAGGCGCGGGGGCCGCTGGAGAAGTCTTTGGAGAAGTATATGATACGATAAATGAGTCTGGCGTCTATGTCCTTGGGATCTTCGAGATTGCTTTTCAGAGTCAATAATGAGAATTAAAAGAAAAAAAAAATGCTGCAAAATTTCTAAGCTATTGTTATATGGTATGCCCGTCTATGTATAATCTCTCGCACAATCGTGTTACATTTGCTCTAGCTTGATCATGAGGTATCGTTTTTCGTGTCTGTCTAGTAGAAATCATCCTCCAGCTTGGTCGCCGCTGCACAGATCTTGGCTGTGACATCCTCAATCTAGCACAAAGAGTCTCGTTAGCATTTTTTTTCTACTGTCCCAGTTCTTCTGGGAATCACAAAAAGTCCATCTGTTTTTTCGGAGATTCGGCTGCTCGGGGCCACTTACATAATCGTCCTTGAAAACCGAGAAATGATGTCCCTGAATATCCACGACACTCCGAATAAACCGGCCATTCTCCTCGTTGTACGGGCCCCAGCCGAGCAGGCGGTCGCCGCGAGCGAAATCCGCAAACGACGGCGTCGGGCCGTCCACGGCGTCCCTTGCGCGCAGCAGGATCGTGGGCGGCGGCCGCGCGCCCCGCTCCCACCGCGGCAGCTCCCAGCGCGCGACCATGCGGCGCGCGTGCGTCATGTTGACGTCGACCTTGGCCTTGAGGTCGAGGGCCCGGATCTGCTCGGGCGTGCGGTCCGTCACCCTCCCGAGGTGTTTCTGGTGCTCCGTGCCCGGCGCGCCCGCCCGCGGCGCCACCATGCTGTCCACCATGACGATGCCGAGCACCGTGAACTTGGGCCGGAGCGACTTGTCCGTCGCGATCTGGTGCGCCATCTCCAGGGACAGGACGCCGCCGAGCGACCAGCCTGATTTCCGTTTGTTCAGCGCCGAGCAAACAGAGAGAAAACATGGGGATGGGGATGGAAAGAAACTACGTACCGCCCAGCACGATCTCTCCGCCCTTGGGCAGGGCCTTGCCGATCAGCTCAATGTAGTGCCCGGCCATCTCCGGGATGCCGCCGTCCCACCAGCCGCCCTCGTGCAGGTGCGCGTTCTCGACCCCGTACAGCGGCCGGTCCGTCGGGTCGAGGCAGTGGTAGCTGAAGGTGGTGCCGCCGCCGTCGTGGATGAGGATCAGCGGCGCCCGCGGCTCCGGCACCCAGTCGGGGCCCTCGTAGATGAGGGCCGGGTTCCCGAGGTAGTCGGCCATGACTTTTGGGTAATGTTGGCTCTTTGTTCTTCCCGGAAATCTCGCGTCTGTATGTGTTTGTTGTGTGAGGGTGGAGTTTTTATATGCGGCTGTAGGGCTGCGTACAATGATATGAGCGGCCTAAGAACCCTCTTCACCAAGACCGATCAGAGACGCAGTACAGCGGCGCCACTGAAGCAGATGGCCCAATGCGGCACAGCGATGTATAGGCAGGGATAAGCAGCAAACAGGGCTTCAGTTCATATGCGCATCAGCATGTCTCATTTTTGAAAAGAGAGGAAGAAAAGAGTGTCTCGGTCTCGTACAGAAATAGCACTATTATCCACGTTCGAGACCCAGTAGATTGTCTTGCATCGGTGGAATAAATTTACTGTACGATCCTACAAACACGCGAGGGGCGCATGTACTCCTGTGCTGCCAGCTGGATGCAACTGGCGAATCTCCATTTCATCTCGTGGAAATACATCGAATCGATGTGATCCAATGGCCAATGGATGAAATGAATCATTAAAATGAGTGTTGGGGGATACATCTCAACTTCCGTCTTTTACTTTGCATATGAACCTCATCGCGCTCGCTCAACTTTTTCACATACGCAACAGACGAGCAGCACGCATAGTATCAGACTTTAATGTAACTTTTACTTTTTTGTATTATTGTAGCATCTATAGCCAATAATTGATATCTAATTCCAAAACGCTATGATATGACCATTCCCATCATTACAAAATTGAATAATTTATCGGCAGGTGTAGCCGCCGTCGATGACGATGTCGGCGCCGGTGGTGTACGTCGAGGCGTCGGAGACGAGGTAGACGTAGGCGCCCTTGAGCTCCTTGGCGAGGCCGTTGCGGTTCATGGGGATCATGCTCATCCACAGGTCCTGGGTCTCCTTGTCGATGAAGTCGGACAGGCCCGTGTCGATGTAGCCGGGCGAGATGCTGTTGACGCGGGCGTAGCCGCGCCACTCGTTGGCCAGCGACTTGGCCATGTGGATGCAGCCGGCCTTGGCCACGTTGTACGACGTCTGCTCCTGCGGGAAGTTGGCGATGTGGCCCGACATGGACGCCGTGATGACAAAGGAGCCGGTGCCGCGCTCCTTGAAGTGCGCGCCGACGGCCTTGGCGCAGTACTAGAGAGAGAGGTGCTCAGTCAGCGACATGTTGCATGCGTGATAGGGAAGGGTTGCTATCCGTGACAGGGGTGGGCAGGAAATCATGGGATCCCCGCAACCGCGAAATCCGGAATACCCATGTTATTTGTGACAGCAGCGGGGAAAAAAGAACAGGGCCAAAAACTTACAGCAGTGCCGTTCAGGTCGGTCTGGATGATCTTGTCCCAGCTCTCCTTGGGGCTGTCGACGAGGCCGCCGTCGGCGGTAGCACCGGCGTTGGCGATGAAGCCGTCAATCTGGCCAAATTCGGCGAGGACGTCCTTGACGAGCTTCTCGCACTCGGCGTACTCGCCGACGTTGCACTTGTAGGCCTTGGCCTTGATGCCGTACTCCTTGGTGAGCTCCTCGACGTTCTTCTCGGCGCCCTCCTTGCGGGAGGAGTAGGTGATGGCGACGTTGGCGCCCATCTCGGCGCAGCCGCGGGCGGCCTCGATACCCATACCCTTGGGGCCGGAGGCGCCGGTGACGACGACGACCTTGCCCTTCAGGCTGAAGAGGTCGATCAGCTTCTCGGCAGAGGGAACGCGCTGAGGCATGGTGGCTAGTGGTTGTTTGTGTGTTGTTGGGAGAAGTGGTGGTTGTAATATGAATGAAGTTTGTCTGAGTCTGGCAGACGGGTATCTTGTAATGACTCGTGTGTAGAGAGTTTTGAATCTATGGTTTAATCTACTTCCTTCTCTTCTGCAAATCGAGGGAAACATGATGCCTTTAAAGTAATTCGACAGCAATGGCTGACTACCCCGGCTTCACTCAACTGCCCTCACACTTCGACGTCTTCAGTGGGTATATCCGGATGGGCTGGTGATGTCATCGGATGCACGTCGATGACAAGAGACCCGTTCAAATAGTCCAGTGTAATGCGGGCGGGGCTCAATCGGCTGGGCTGGGACCTCTCTGCTCTCACAAGTAGGAAGAAGCCGATAGTCTGGCCGAGAGGGCAGTTGTCCATAGCACACACAGTCTGGCAGACACTAGGAGATAGGTAGAGAGCGCGTGGAGTCCCAATTCGATCGAAGCACCTTGAAGGCAGCAGAGCGAGCAGGCATCCAGAGAGTCCAGACTCCCCAGACGCAGACCGTGAGAGATAAACCCGCTCTTCCTCGCGAACCTATTGGGGATAGACACGGGTTCGCCTTGCAGGAGACTATCTGCCTCATGCAACTCTAGAGGAAACATGCACCTTGGCTCTCTGCTTGCCTGCCCTGCTTGGTTTGCTTGGCTCATAAGGATATTATCTATGTACTAGACAAGATGCATACATGGACGAGAAGGGAACTAGCCAACAAGGTGTCACGACAGGGCGACATTTGTGCCGCAGATTGCCATGCTGCAGAATGCTAATATATACCTCTCATATTCTATTCTGTAGTAGTACTGTAACAAGGAACCGGCTGTCTGGTCCGCAATGGTAGCACAGCAGCCAGCAATTGACAAGCATGTGCCACGAGCCTCATCAAAGTGCTTGTCTGCTTCAGCTTGTGCTATTTACCCCTCTATTGACTGACTTGGGTGTTACGCGGGGTCGCCCGACTTGCCTCCATGACAGAAGTTGAGCAAAAAAAATTGGTTTCTTGTCCGTACAAATGAGTTAAAAATGACGTTTGTATCACACAAGGCTACGATTCATTTTAGACGCGTCCGCGGCAGTGACTTCGTAACGAAACAGATCTTTTCTGGTCACAAGATGAAGTAATTAATTCTCTCGAAATTTCCCCTGATGACGTCGCTTCGCTCGAATCTGAGCGGTGCCTTGAAGACCCCACGTTTCCTGCTGGGAACCCCGCCGGACTTTTTCGCAAGGGGGGGAACCCGGCTGCTTCGGCCGGTGAATTTATTTCGCTTCCCCCCTCATCGCGATCTCCCGTCGTCACCGGGCGGGTTCTAGTAATCTATTCTCTCAGTCTCGAATCTGGTACACGGACCAGAAGTTGCTGAGGGCTCTGGGAAAACAACACGTAAAATATGAGCATCCGGCCGGTTTGCTCCTGATTTATGACGGATCAGCGGCACCGGCTTTGCTCCACCTCCAGATGCTCAAGACTCGACAGCTGTGTCTTGTGTCGAGTGTGTGTCCGTATTCAGCCGAACAATGCTCTTGATACATCGTTCCCCAGAAAACCATCGGTCCGATTCCTTCAAGTGATGTAGCCTTCTCAGCCTTTTGCTAAGTTACATCATACGGCAAATGCTCAAGTTACGTAGTTGGCAGGACACTGGAGAACAAGAATATCTTGAGTCTTGACCACTCGAGAATCACATGACCACGACGAGTTGGACGCATCGGACGAGGCTGTACGTAGGAAAATAAACGAGAAGTGAAGTCTACTAGGGTATGCAAATTTCGCTAGTTACAATATTTCTTAGCTTGTTGGTGTCTGTATCGCATTCGTTCTTTCTAATCATTCCACTCCTCCCCAAGGACTCACTGCCGCCACGAGGTCGTACAGCGAGCAACCAAGTATGGCGTAAAGTCATGCGCAAATGCCCTTCTTCCCCTTCGTATATTACACGGCCGACCATAATACGCACGCCGCCCCAGCGAGATTTGAGAGTGTTTGTTGTTTGTTTCCAGCCTTGCGGCTCGCGCAAGAATTGCTGTCAAATTAGGTAGGCCACAAGATTGTGTGAGAGGCTGCACTGTCGTCGTGCTGCAAGTGCAATCCTGATCTGTGCGGCATAGTGTTGTAGAAATGGGATGCCGCCTAGAAATTCTCTTTACCCCAGACGAAGGAGAATCTATATGAAAAGAATGATTAGCCTACAGAGCTTCGAATTTGTGGTTTCTCGAGGAAATCCCGTTCATGTACTTACCCAGGTTCACTGTACTTGTTACAGAAAATGTGAAGCGCACTACCCAGACCCTTCGGTCCACAGAAGAAGACACCAGCCTCGGCGGGCGCGTGAAGCTTCCTGATACCACGGAAGATCATGTCCCAGTTGGGACGGCCAAAGTTGGTAGGACTCCTAAGACCGGTGATGGTGTCCTTGTCGGCATTGGCGTCATTGATCATGATGTTAGTGGCATCGTCGGCCTTGATCTTGGCGGTGAGATAGGTGTGAATCTCAATCCTTCCGTCGACGTCTTGGGCCTCAATGGCGAGCAGGAGCGATCTGAACCACTCAAAGGAGCCAAAGTCTCTGCAGATCCAGAAGAAGTATACCTTGCCGAGACGCGTCTTCTTCTGCGGGTAGTTCATCCGGTACCAGATAGACTTCAGAATCGAGGCAAAAGGCGTGACACCAATACCAGCACCGCAGAGAACTGCAACCTCGTACTTGAACACATCTTCTGAAGCCGAACCGAAAGGCCCGTCGACGTAGACACGAGGAAGGACGCGCTTCAAGGCCGGGTCAACGTCGCCGTTCTGACCATCGACTCCGACGACCTTGGACTTGTCCCCCTTCTTGCCCCAGTCACAGCCGAGGGTGGTTGCCAGGGCCGTGGTGAAGTCACCAGCCACACGGACGTGGATCGAGATGTAGTCCTCCTCGGGCGCACTGGTCAGAGTAAAGGGGTGGTACTGCCACAGCGATACCTCGGGGCAACAGAAGAAGATGTACTGTCCAGCCCTGGTCTTGGTGTTTTCCTTCTTGATCTGAATCTCGCAGACGTTGCTGGGGTGCTGGATGACCTTGGACACGTACGTCTTGTGTCGGCCACGAATCTCGCGAGCAACACGCTCCGCCAGATAGATGAAACCTCCATACATCCAGTACTGCCAGAAGACACCAATGGCTGTAGTACCGACCGAGATACAGAACGGCGCAGTGTCGGGCTGAATCATGCAGAAGGCTCCGTGGAAGGACCAGAAAAGGAAGAAGACGATGAACATGTGGTGAGTGTACCAGAAGCGCTCGTAGTTGGCTCGTCGCGGCTTCTCATACGATGTAACGACCATTCCAGTAAGTGCGATCAGCATGATGTATCCCGTCCATCCCGGTCCAGAAGTGAAGTTGGCAAGAAGCCAGCCGTAAATACCCAAGTTGTTCTTGGCTGCGATTTGAGCAAAGTTGTTCCAGTGAGCAATGGTGTGTACCCAGGAAAAGAAGAAAATCGACCAGGCCGTGGTAATGTGAAAGGTAATGTTCTTGTCGAATTGAATAATACCGTTCAGCGGTGTCTGTCGCGCAATCGAAATGAACGTTCTGCAAACGGGTAGGAGCACCATGGCAACGTCGATGTGAAGAACCAAAGCTGCTGATCTGGCAATCATGTAAGTTGGACCAAAAGTGTCGCGAGCAATCTGCAGATTGTCCTTGACAGCGTAGTTGACGAAACCAAAAGCGAAAACCATGGCGTGTAGGGCCATGAAGACGAAGACGAAACTGTCATGATTGTTAGCAACGAAGCTCTCTGGCGCAATCCCCGGTCTGCAGTCACGTACAATCTTCGGTAACCTTCGTTGACCATCCATCGATCAAATCTCTCGCTCATGGTCAATTCCTTTTGCCTTTCCTGCGTCATCTCACCCGAGAGCAGGATTCTGTTGAGGGGCGTCCATCTCGATCGCTCCGTCGGCTTCTCGCCATAGTCCATCATACTGTATCCCGACATTTTCGGCTAGGATCCAACGGCAGAGCGCTGAATTGAGAATCGGGATTGACTGGATAGACCAAAGTCTGCTGGCTCCTCCAAAGCCGACCTGTATATCCCAAAGATCCCTCCACGTGGTCGATTATGCTGAATAAAGATTGAAATTGCCGAATCGTATCTTGAAAATCTTCAGAGCCTGCTGAATTGTTGTATGTCCATCTAATCGTAGAAACCCAAATGTGTAATTATGTTAAAGAACGGAAACGAACTGTAAGCGTCACGAAGCGAAGAAGCCGCGCCAGTCAGCCAAAGAACGACACACCAGCGATCAGCAAGGCGAAAGAAACAAGTGAGAGTGAAGAACTTTAGTCGGAGAAGGAGAAAAGGAAGCAGGCGTCTCATGCACCAGGGACGGGAAAGTGGGAGGGGACCGTTGTTATGGGTGGTCAAGTGCCAAGCATTGAGAAACGGAGGATCATTCGACGTAGATCATACCTGTGATAATAGTACGTATGCCTGCACCAGGCGGCTACTTTCCACGGGCACACGTGTCCTAGGGGGTGGGATTTCGGTTTCCAGGAATACCAAGAATACCAAGAATCCTTGAAGAGAATTGTAGGGGAGGCGCAGAGAAGAAGAAGAAGGACAGGAACATTGGCAGTGCGGGAGGATGGGATTAGAAGTACAGACAGGGGTCTACATGGGCTTGCCCAATCCTGGACGCATCTGCGACATGCGGCTACGAGACGTTGGGCTTAATGTTAGATTCTGGGAGAGGCTCTTTGACATCTGCAGCGAGCGTACGGATGGATACCATACCATAGCATACGATACAACCATGGCTAGGTAGGTACGGGCGGGGCCAGGATCATGCCCACGCAAGATGGATAAGAACAAGGGCTGAGAGCCCGTCGGCTTCGAAGACGAGTCGGGCATGCAGCAGTGACAAACCACTTGACTCAGCGACAGCACGACCAGAAGAAGGTCCAGGTGAGTGGATAAGAGCGGTAGGATGGCCGTCAGATCTCGAAACGAAGTGGTCTCGATCAAGTCGAGGGACGGTTACAGTGTGGTTCAGAATGGCGAGGGTCCAGGCGTCCAGTCAAAGGTTCCTATGGAGCCAAGAAACTGTTCCTGGCAGCAGTGCCGGGATGGGCCTGCAGCTACTACTGTGCTAGCTCTGAGTCCAACGCTTGTTCTGACCTCAGCTGCTGCTAAAATGGTGAATAGCGGTTGTAAGAACGCGGTTGGACGACCGAGTGCGAAAGATGGACATTGTGAAATAGTCCAACATGCGAAATGCGACTCGCAAAGGAGAAGCTCTCAGCTTGATTTGGAAGCTGTCGGCACAGTATCTCGTCGTGACAGATTCTGGTAAATCTCGATGATTCTTCGCGGCCAGGAGGTTTTGGTGGCCACGAGTTGTGGTTGCACAGCTTTTGGCAACGGCGTCAGGATCGCCACAGATGCGTACGAGAGAGGTGGGTAATGGCACCACTCTAGCCCTGCAGCCGTCATGCCCTTGGATCGTTCACAATTATCCATCTGGAAAGGCTTGCCGACGATGGCAGCTGGGCGGCAGAAACAGAGGCTGGTTGGTCGATCGGGTTCGGGTGGGAGCAGGCAGAAGCACTCGTCTGCACTGAACTGAAATTGAATGAGTGAGGATCAGAGAAGTGGGAGGCGGTTCTGGTAGGCGCCAATGCGGCAGGCCTTAGGGGCCCCCCCCCCTGACCGCGCTTGGAAGGGGGGCTAGGGGGGTCATGGGGGCGGGGTGTCATTGGCTGGCACGGCTAGCTCGTCGCTATTGCGATCCAACTCCGGGGTAGGAGCGTGTCGCAGACCGTTTCGTCAGGGGTCACTTGTGACACTCACCAGAGATCTTGCTTGGCGACCTGCGGCGTTGCGAGTGGCGGACGAACGCAATGAGATTCTCACCATGGTCGTCGATATCATGGATGAGATCCACGGTTCGGATGATGATAATGATAGTGGAGGAGATGGGTGCCTCAGTCCTGACCTGATCCAACAATCAAATCCTGCCATGCAATTTTTGAAGAGATCACTGAACTTCCCCTGTCATCCAGATTCCAAAAACGCTTTATTTTTGGATTTAGGTATTGCCTGATTGGTTCCAATGTTTTCTTTTCGGAAGTTGTGCATGTTTTACATAATAGGGTCCCTTCTCGACGCACCAGGAAAAAGGAGCGTTTACCACAAGCCAAAACTCAGAGTTGAAGAAATACCATGCGGCCTTGATACTCCTATCGCCGATATGGATGCGCATCGACTTCGGACGACTCGTACACTTGAGCCTCATGATGCGCCCCGAGCTTCGGAAACGGCAATTACTGGACCCTCACGGCACGCCATTCCCGCCTGTCTGCAAATCGTGGCGCTATCCTTTTCCAAGTTGCAACGCGCTGCAATGTCGGTCTTTTTTTTTCTGCCTGCCCATCCAACCCACCCTCCTGCCTCCTGCGTCCAAGGCGCTGGATATTTCTAATCATAGCTTTGCTCAACATTCGAGCGATGGGAGAGGCTTGCAGCATCCACGAGATGTTACATAGCGACATTCAGTGGCTCGCTCCGAGCTGTTTCCGCCAAGGTAAAGCAAAGCATATGCATCTTGTTGTCTTGGCGAATATAGTAGGCGCTGAACATGTGGTGAAGGCGTTTCTGGTACGACTTGCATTACTAAGTCAGCTATATCGACCATTCATGTTCGAAGCATATAAAATCAAGAGATGCAATAGTTGTTTCCGGACACCCGAGAAAAAGGAAGAGCTCGGCCCTCTCCATGAGGCTCTGTCGGTGCATAGATCATGTCCAGGTCGGCCCCTGTATCGTTTTCATTTTGTATTCTGTCTGTACACCATAGACATCCCCGAATCTACGAAGTAGATGACACTGGTTGATTCCTCGCTCGGAAAACACCCATCTTGTGACATAGTTTTGAGAGCAGTGAACGACTGGACTTATATTTGACATGATCTCACTATACCGGTCCATTTGCAGGATCTAATATTTGTGCATAACTCCACGCTCCAGAGACACTTTCCCTGACTAAATCTGTCTTTCTACTTTTGCTGTGTATAGCTTGCATTTACGTCGACAATGACACTCTCTGACCCCCGTTCTCAATGTAAAGTTGAGCTGATGTTGACTTTGCTCGAGACTGATCGCCCTGAGACTGACAAAGACACTGAGAGAGAAGCCGTGCTTACAGCTGGTTTCGTTTGATCTCATCTTCTAATCAAGCAGGCCGGAAGCCGAGAACTAGCGTCAGCCCAATGAAATGTTCTCGTCTCGGGAGAGAGATATTGCGAATCAAGTACAAGACGCGGCCTTTGGTAAGGAGTGGCAAAAGAATCATGGTCCGATGTTTTCACATTCCTACGAGATCTGAGGCCCTGTATGCCGACGTTTCATTCCTGCCCTTTTCTTCGTCAGGGAGCCGGACGCCGTTTCTAAACATCTGCGATGTTCTGGCGCTTCATGAGAACTGCACAGCACGTTTGTGGTGTCCCGGGACATGGATCACCCGAGTACGTTGAACGTCACGTGCAAGCTGTAAAGCACGACATTAGAACGGCACATGCGATCAAGAGAAATCTCGCGACCTGTCTACAATGTTGTCTCATGACCTTTCATTTGGGCTCGCTTGGCCTCTATGTAATTAGCAAAGTGCAAACCGTATCCATGCCAACCCCTCTCAAGTCAAGCGCAAAATGATCTGGACAAAAGGGACCCCAAACCAATGAAAGCAGTATGTATCAATTGGGACGCCGAAGGAAGCTGTCGCAGTATTGAATACCAGTCAGCAGTTAGGTAGGCGACCTTTCTGACGGCCGAAGATCCATTCCCATGGCCGCTTGTGTCCATTCCTTCGCCCTGGCCATTTCCAGCAGAGCCTTCACATCGCCAAATCGACACCGTAGACGACCACTAGATGGCATACTTGCGAGTCCACTCCCGTGCAGTTGCCTCATATCTGGGGCGGTCGGTCTTGTAGACATGTGCGATCTCGGGGACGAGAGGGTCGTCGGGGTTGGGGTCTGTCAACATGGAGCAGATAGACAGCAGAACTGAGGTCAAGTTAGCGAATGCCGCCCGAGTGTTGCTTTTGAGGAACATGGTAAGGAACGTACCTTTGCTGATGGTCAGGGCCGGGCTCCACTGGTCACGCAGGATGTCCAAGCAGATGCTGCCATTAGAGTTGATGTTGGGGTGGTAGATACGGGTAGTGAAGTTGACCTTGGGAGGCTTGAAGGGGTAGTCTGTGGGGAAGTGGATGGCGAGGAAGAAGACACCTCCAGAGTAGGGCGAGTCGCTCTGTGAACCTGGTTAGCAGTGCGATCCCGGATAGTTTTCGAAGGTTACAGAGTCGCATATCGTCTCTAGGCGCAACCAAGCAAAAAGCAAGGCCAGGTTCACCAGAGGCTTGGCGGAGGAGGAGGAACAAGGACCGTCATCGACGATGTTGGTGACTTACAGGACCCATGATTGTGGCTTGCCAGTGGAACTGTACACATACTGGTCAGCAAGCTGTTTATTACATGTTCATGATTTCCTCGCCAAGACAGCCTCTGCTCTTGTCCGAGTCATGAGAACCCGGCGGGCAGAGGCTTATCGGCTGGCGGGGTTGGGTGGAAAGAACTTACCAAATCTTCGCCGACGGGACCGGCAGAGCATGACGAAGGAGGGTCACTATTGAAAAATCATTAGTATTCCATAAACAGCAGCAGAATAAAGTCCGTAGAGCAAAGGTTGCATGCGACCAGACATCCAAGGTGAGGCTATCGTGATGGTAGAAGACCCCTCCTCCAAGCCCCACCTAGCACCGAAAACAAAGTGGGATGTGTGTCGCATGGCCCTCGCCCCCTCCGGAAGGGGAGTGCAAACGTACCGACCCAGGTCTGTGAGCTCCTTGTTGATGCGCTTCAAGGCCATTGTGTAAGATTTGGTTGGATTTGTGGTGTCGAGTCGGACGTGTCTCTGTCTGCTCGCGGGCGCTCTCGAGGCTGGGCTTCGAAAGCTATTTAAATGGTCAGTCCCAAATGGAATGCGGGAGAAAAGGATCGATGGGTTTCGCAGGTAGGTTGGGTTGTCGACAAAGAAAGGACGCGGGGGGTTTGTCAGATGGAAGGCGACGTACCAGAGGGGGGTATCGAAAAGGAAAAAGTGGTTGTACTGGAAACGTTGTTGTCGCGAAGGTGTCGTCGACGTCAGAGTTGTGAATGGGCAGAAAAGAGATTTAACGCTCCTCTGGAAGGCTGATGGGATGGGTGATGATGGTTCCGACGGGGTCGGTGAATGGAGAGAGGGAATGGGGGGGGGGGGGGAAGAAAGAAGGACCCAGCCAGTGTTGCCAGGTGTCGACCCGCGGGCCTATTTGTCGTTAGGAGTTCTGATTTCTTCTACTAGTTGACCGTGCGACGCCTGATTATCACTGTGGGTCCCAAACGGCAGGAGTCATTCATTCAGCTTTAGTTGAGTGCTGCGTCAGGCACAGAATTAACGCCACAGGCACGAACAAAGCACTGGCACCCAGCCCAGGGATTTATTGCCCCATGCAAATGCCCTTCCGCAGCGTCCGCTATTCGGCTACCAACAGCCTCCAGATAGTGGACGAATACCCAAAGCCAGCAAGCGAACAGCACTGAGCAAGACGGCCCACATCACTCAACTGTCTCGCTGTGCTATCTATCGCAACTCGGATCAGATTCAATTAATAACGTACTGCCTGGACGGCCTGACTCGACCCGCTTCCAAGGTTTTTTCCAATAGAAAGTACCTCATAGGAAAGAGGCAGCGAATGCATGGATATCATGGCCGGGCTTTGATTGAAGAACTGGGCCCAATCATCGTCATCTTGTTTGTTGTTCAGGCGGCAACGGCAAGATTCTGATGGCCCCCGACTCTTTGGGTAGTCATTGTTGTTGACTGCCAATTGGTGTTGGCCACTCATTATCGCAACCAACCGACACAGCCACACTCATCGCCTGCTGCTGCAACACAACACACCAGACACCAGACTCACCAGACGGATTGGACATGCAGCAAACGCGGTTGGGCGCTAAGAAGCTGAACCCGCAGCACCTAACGTTGGACACACTGTGCAGTTGACTCGCTTCAGCCCGATATTCGCCATTCGCCTCGCCTACCCAGTCGCCAGTCGGGATGACTGTCAGCTTTCGTTCCTGCTGACTGAGCAGGATGGGAGTATGCGGCATGCATGTGCAGTGATAGCTGAATCATCAACCACCTAACAAACAATATCTGAAGGCTGAGAGTTCTTCCCGCCCCTCGGTATCCCCAATCACGTGCTTCGCTGAACGGTGCCGAACAACGTCTTGGTCGGTCGTGCCAAATTCGCTGCTCCAAAGGAATGATGCTTCGGTAGGCGCTCGAGGCCAGCATTCCAAGAGCTTCCCTCGGACCAGAGATCATCACCGCTCGGCCATGAAGCAATATCAATTTTGCCGCAGAACTGCATCCGACATGGCTTTCTTTGCTTCACTGAGCATTCTCTGCTTCACCGAGCACGCTCGCTGGTAGCTGAGCCAACTCATGGAGCTATGAGGGCTGGATGCACCTTGCCATGCCCGTCTTCATAGCCTGGCATTGAGAATGATTAGGAAAGCGACGCATGAGAGTTCGGACCTGGCTGAGGATATTTATTACATTTAGTCTTTGTTGCCAGCATGATGAAAGAAGCGGTGATCATACCTTAGAGGTGTGTAGTCAACTTTAGCACCAAGCCAGTCCGTTTTCTGCATTCGTCAAACGACCGTGGCTGTTCTAAGCCATGCCCAGGACCAGCTCGATCTCATAACTCCAGAGATAGCCTGCAGCAATAGCAGCCGGTCTCGATCGTCCTCGACACCGGCCGTCTACTTGCGGCAACCCCGCGGCCGCCAAGGCGGTCTCAGCCTAGAACAGAACATGCATCGTTATACTCTCCAGGCTTGTCCAGAAGGGTATGGCATTCCTGTCAGATCTCCCAGGGCTGGGCCGTAGGGCAAAGTGACGAGAAGAGCTCCCCCCTCCCCTTTGGTGTTCTACGACTGCACTTGGCATGTATGTATAATATGTTACCTGACGCTCCGGCGTCCGGACATTGGAGTCTTGGGAGGTTACCTGTCGTTCTGCAAGTATGCGCCTATTGCGGCATGTTTGTCACCTCATCGTCTGGCCCCCCTGATGCCGAACAGCCGCTTGACACCAACCAGATGACGAGATCCGTGATGGACAAGTCGCAAGCGTACAAAGACCCATCGCGTAAATACACACCTACGTACAGGGCTTGGGAGGTTTGGCCTCACTTCAGCCGCCCGCGGAGGCTCACTGGATCTTGACCGCCAGAGAACCGGACCTTGGACCCGCTCATCCCTGAGGACCCCACGTGTACACCTTGGCTCCGTTTCGTGATGGGCCAACGGGTCGGCTCTTCCAAAGCATTATGCGGGGACCGATGGGCAGTGTTGTTGCTACACTAGCCATCTCGTCTACGTAGCAAGACCGTCGAGCTCTGGATTCACCTGAACCAGCATTCCTGGCCAGGTCTTGACTCAAGACGTGGAAGAGGGGTAAATCATGCAATTGCCCTTGTGATGTGATGTGAGCTGTCCATGGACCTGGGATGAACAGAGAGCTCTCGACGCCAATGGATGCCATGGCGTGTAGTCAGAGCCGGGCAACCGGGGGTGGGTGGCTGCCTCGCGGAGCCGGATCATGTCACCGCAGCGGCCTCTGGAGAGCTGTGTCTCTAGTGGTGGAACCGGATCTTCGTATAGATCAACCACCACACGACCATTCCAGAATAAGGATGGGCAATGATGGACTTGGGATCCATGCAAAGGGTCCTATGCTCTGTGCTCTGCTACCTATTCACTGACTATGACCCTGCATGAAGCAATAGGGTTGTTTTGCGGACCGGCGTGGGGTGTTACGACTTGATCTGCCTGAGCAGCTCTGAATTGCCTGCACTTTCTGAATATATAAGGAGAGTATTCTTCTGCTCTTTCCTCTCGAAACAGTCTTCTACTCATTCTCTACACTCTACACCAAAACACATCTACCCTTTACACAACCAAACCCCCAAATCACACAAAATGGCTGGCAACTTCTTCGCTACTGCTCAGGAGCTCCGTCTCGAGGACGGCCACTACCTCAGAGCCCGCCTCCAGAGAATCGACGGCGAGTGGGTTGACGCCGAGATCAACCTGAACGACCACATTGGCAACGAGAACGGTATGTGTAGCACCTCTCGACCCCAGCTATCCCCAAGGCAGCTACTAACACATCACGTATAGGCAGCTTCCAGTGGAACAGCTCTGGCTTCGCCAACTCGGCCGAGGACATCTACCTCTCCATCGAGGGTACCGGCCCCGTCGCCGTCCTCCGTGCCCGCCTCCGCACGGAGAACGGCGAGTTCGAGAACCGCGACCTCAACCTGAGCGAGCGCCTCGGCAACAACGACGGTGGTTTCCACGTAAGCCAGTCTTCCATAAACCTGCCTTGATCACATCGACGAGGGGTTCCTTCCAATATCAGATTGAGTTGCTAACTTTGAGACCTTCCACAGTGGACCTAAGCATATACCCAAGAAGCGATTTGATTCAGGTCACTCCGATAGAACCAAAGATGGAATTCGTTTCGGCAAGAACCTAAGATAGCAAGCCAATGTTCAATGAAAGCATGTCATTGCCTTGTACAAGAATATTACCCCTCATGAACCGTATGAAACCAGAGTGACTTTGTAACTTTTCCACTTGCAATTCGAGATACAAGAGGCATCCACCGCGGGGTTGACAGTCAACATGGGCGTCCTAATCCTAGAATGTCATGTAATCTAACTAATGTTGTCTAGAGGAAAGACGCAAGCTGGAACTACGTATTGCTTTACTTCAGTTGTCGACTAAATGAATCTATTTCGTAGTACTTGCCACACTGACCTGTTCTTGACCTGTTATACCTTGAACGTGGCTTGCTATGATGCTATTTCGTTGTTCCCCGTGAGATCATACAATGACAGATCACCACGTAGGAACGTTTTCGATATACGTGTTCGTTTCGAGAAGGTCGTGAGGTCCATATTTCCGGGCCCACAGGTGAGGTAATTCCTGGGAGCTTTGTTCACCTTGGTCGTGATATAGTATTCCGTGGTTCCCGCACAACTGGCTTTTGTCTCCACTGTTTAGACTGCTCAGCCCCCTGTTGGGTTTTGTTCCTTGCAGGCGAAGGGAGATGCGGTCATCCACCATATCGGTCGACCAGATTAGACTAGGCAAAAGGAGAACGTTGACAAATTCGATGACATTGGCAATGGATGCAAATGATCTCGTGGAAGATATGTAGGTACCCAGAAACATGTTTGTGTTGCTACTATGGCAGCAGTGCAAAGCGTCAGTGGTGCACCTGCGCAAGCTGGGAGTATTTCTGGTCGGAGTAATGTCGCTGTTACTGTCTGTCTTGAAATGGTATCAAATTTAAAAATAAATTTCGAGAATGAACGACAAACTGCATCAAACTCTGCGAAGCAGCAATAATACTTACGAGTTCCCGTTTAGTGCTCGTCACATCCTGGTGGACATACTCTTGGCACGCAACAATAAAATGGTCATGTCTTGTCACAAATATTTTGCGTAAGAAACCTCTGCCACGTTTCGACCATTTATATTTTCAGTCAATTTCATATTCCAGTAAATCAAGTACTCATCCAGTCTTTACTGATTTTGCTTGACGAACTGATGATCAAGCTCTTAATTTTCCAGAAGGCCTCTCCGGAACGCTATCCTTCTCATGATGTTTTGTCGTTTGACTCGGCGACCACATCTATCTCAGTCTCGACTTGACGAACAACGGTTCTAAACAGGCCACAGCTGGAGAGAAATCGGCTTCGAGCGACGCCTTGGAATTCACCAACTCAAGCTGTAACCGGTACTCTTAGCATTCGCCCGCCCAAAATTGTGTTTTGAGCATGACGTACCTCGAACTTCATGACCAAAGCAGGTATCACCTTTTTCATCTGCATAATGGCAATATTCTGACCGAGACAGACGCGGCGCCCACGGCTAAAGCCCATGTGAGCCGACTCCATCTGCCTCAGCTCCTGTGCGTTGGAAGTGAGCCACCGCTCGGGCCGGTAGACTTCGACGTCGCCGCCGAAGATCTTGGTGTTCTGATGCACGGCCGACGGCCGACAACCCACGCTGGTGCCTTCGGGAAAGAACATGCCGGAGATGGTGGCGCCTCCCTTGGGGACGAGGCGCTCCATCGGCCAGGTGGGCGTGGGAAACACGCGCATGCTCTCCCGGATCACGGCGTTGAGGTATGGCAGTTTGCTGACTTCTGAGTAGGAGGTGATCTCGGGCAGTTGTGCTTCCGACAACTCTTCTCGTAGGCTCTTGAGAGCGGCCGGATTCTTGATCAGGTTGTAAATGGCGGCTGTGACCGTCGTGGCTGTTGTGTCGCCAGCTCCGGAGATGGTGGACATCAACATGCCCACGACGCCAGATGTGTCCAGTGCCTCTGGGTGGTCTTTACTCGCTTCTAAGAACTTGTGCAGCAAGTCGACATGCTCGCCATCGTATTTGTCCTGGCCAGATCTCGTTTTGAGTTTCTGCACAGCGGCTGCTGCCATGCTGGAAGGCGCACGCTTCTGTCGCATGGCCAGTGGATTGCGGTATACCAGCCTTTCCAAGCCCGGTATTGATGACCACCAACCCCAGTGGTTGAACCGGTCGCGGATCAGCTGGATCGAGCCTCCAACGTCGTCCTCTTCCTTGAGACATCCGAGGGGCTCACCAAAGGAGAAACGCCCGGCCGCGTCCATGGTATAATACAGGATCATTGATGAGAGATCGAATGTAGTCTTCTTCCCGATCGATTTCAGAAGTTCGACGATGGTAACGTCAATCCAGGGCTCGTAGTCCAGCACAGCACTAGGCGTGAACGCATTGGCAACGGATCGTCGCAGTGCGCCATGTCGACTCTCGTCGGCGGTGCTCACCAGACTGGGCACCTCTTTGCCGTTCTGGATGCCAACCAGTACCTTGTATGAATCTGCCTGCGATATGTCAGCGGACGAATCGAAGCAAGTTGGTCGGAATTGTTACCGTGATGAAGCCTGCTCGGCTTCCATAAACCACGTTTATGACCTCTGGGTCGTTGATGCTAATGCTTCGCACACCATATCTCACGATTGGACCACATTCGGAATGCAAGTCGATCAACTTCTGTCTCAGCTTTCCATTATACTGCAGATAAGCCCTCCAAAGATCCGTGACGCCGGCGAGCAGAGGTCCAGGTGCTTTGTTTAGCCTCAGCCAATTGGTAATCAAACGCAAGCAGACAAGAGCCGCCGCCAGCGCGGTTGAGAATAGTAGCGTGGAGGCCATGGTGAGTATTGCTCCTGCTCAATGCAAGTGAGGGTTACACACAATTTGGCGACCTATTTGACAGGACCAGATAAATGTCAGAGAGAATATTTGCTCCTCGGCCGAGTTGTGCCCGCATTCGTGTTTCTCACATCATATCGCACACAGACGCTGACGCATCAGCACTATATCCCCAGACATGTAAGACGGGCCCGTCTTTTCATAGGCTGGGACTTGATTTCCAGGGTTCTCGATAAGCACGGGTTTGAGTTTCGATGCACATTCCCCTCTATCCTCATTTAACTTTCCCCAAGCTTGCTTACATTGACCGAGCCCGAGGTTGGTCGTGCCCTTTGTGACGATTTCATATCGCAGATGCTATATTACATTGGTAAGAGATTGTGACATCATATCATAGGCCGAGGCTATATTCCAGAAGGTTTAAGACTTGGGTACTCAGAAGAGAAGGATGGTCTGTAGGCCAGTCTTTTGTGTCAAGCTTGAGGAGGCTTTCTGAAAAGTTGCTATCCCCTATTTGCAGAACGTCCAATACCGACCAATCTACGCCTGCTCAGGGTAAGGAAGCTTCCATAGCTGCCATCGAATTTCCTCGGACAGGCTTATCTGATGCAAAAACGAAGAATACCAACGTTCTTAAATCCACGGAAGATAACAGGAAAGTTGGAACGAATATTCGTGTTTGTGACATACAAATTGACACCGACAGGAACCGAACCCCCTGCCCCACCAGACGTTGAGCTGCCCCGCGAAAATCCTGTCCGTCAATCCTTTCCGCCGCGACACAATCCCAATCTTCAGCATAACAGAAGAGAAAGAATCATCAAGGATAGGCAACGAGAGCGGCAAAAAGAGAAAGCGATGTTGGCCTGATTCGAACAGACGCTCCCGAAGGAACAAGATAGGCTTGGTGTGATACCATTCTAGTCTTGCGCATTAGACCACTCTGCCACAACACCGAATCGAGTGGATTGTTGAAGGCGGGTGCCACTATGGGGATACTTGAATCTTGCGTGGGCCGTCCAGACTAGTGCTTCGAACGGGTGGGCATCTGGTCGGTGTAGACCCGACCGAAAATGCCTTGGAAATCAAGTCATTCTTGTCAATGAATGTTTGTGAATCGCTTTGGCACAGACTCGAATCTTGGTCATGATTGGCGCCGATGTGCCCCGGATGATGGTTGCACAGAACAGTTATGCTTTGCGAGACCCCGGAACTCACTCGGGCTCCACCGGCTTCGCCATGAATCGGTATTGCATTCAAATTTTGACATGTTAATCCCAAGGTTGTAGTTGGTCGGTCAATATAAGTACTAAGTTGTATCCCTGGCGTCAAAAGCAGTGCATCTATAATCTAATAGGGACAAGGCCTGCCGTTATAATATCCTACTGGCGATATCTTGGTCTCGAAATGTGGGGAGTTGTACAAACTGCCAACCAACAGCCCGCCTGCAGCTAGCGACACGTCCACTCGGGAGTCGAAAAGTGACAAACGGTACATAATCACAATTTAGCACCAGTCGTATCTCCGGAAAGAATATGTTTCTCTCATTTATCAAGCCGGGCAGCTTCTCTGGGGTATACTGTCGCGTGCCTTGCTACATTGAGTACCAGCCAGGACAAAACAAAGTGACCCAGCAACAATCCATGGAGCCCTCTCGTCATGAATCCATACGTCAACTCGCTGGTCGCTTTCGTTACTCTCTTACTTGCATATGCTGTTCTTCAGCAACGCCGAAGATATAACACAGACGGACACCAAAATGGATGTCAGCGGCCAGTGCGGTATAAGCCATGGGATCCATTCATGGGAATAGACCTCACCATTGCTACCCATGGTGACATACCCTCTCTGCATCGGCTGCACAAGAAACACGGCCAATCCTTCCAAGTTGAACCTTTGTTCGACAAAACGACCATTTTCACCATTGCTCCAGAAAACATCAAGGCTGTCAACATGCGCCATGATCAGTGGGGAATACAGCCTCAAAGGCTCGAGGGAATGGAGTTCTTCTGCGGTCGCGGCTTTCTGACAATGGACGGAGAAATGTGGCAGCATGCTCGGAAACTCATCAAGCCTTCTTTCGCAAAGAGTAACATATCCGATTTGAGTATTCTGTCGCGAGAGACGGATAAGTTCTTGGAGCAATTACAGACAGATGGCGAGACGGTCGATCTGCAGCCGCTGCTCTACATCATGGTATGTCTTTTGTATCGGGACTGTTGATTCCTGTGCTAAATCTGCTGGTTTTAGTTTCTCAATACTTCGCTACACTTTCTCCTTGGCATCTCAGCTGACGAGGTAGAGTCAGAAGCTCCATGCACCCCAGACGAGTTCGTTGACAACTTCCATGGAGCACTCTTCCTTACCATGGTACGCATGCTACTCGGGCCTCTCTGGAAGATATTTCCCAAGGGCAAATACCTACGAGTGTGCAAGACTGCCCATTCTTACCTTGACTATTATGTCCGTCTCGCTCTCGACAGCGACGTTGCTGGGGCACACAAATCCAATTCGAGACAACGGAGTCTCGTTCAAGGCTTGTCATCTCAGTCGGACGATACAGCCTTTATCAGAAGCCAAGTGCTCCAAGGCATGATGGCGTCCCAAGAGACGACATCGGCTTTGCTGGGCAACGCGTTCTTCTTGCTTGCTCGCCACCCGAGAATCTGGCTTCAGGTGCGCGAAGAGGTCTTGGCGAAAGGTGAAGCCTTGTTCGACGTTGATGGTCTGCTAGGATCCAAAGTGCTGCAAAACGTGCTGCTTGAGTGTGAGTTTCCATGTACCTAAGCGAAAACATTCTCGTTCTCTAATGATGTGTGCAGCTCTGAGGCTATATCCGATCTTCCCACTCATGGGGAGGGTAGCACTGTGTGATACCACACTTCCCGTTGGGGGAGGCCCGAATCAGGATGCTCCGATATTTGCTCCAAAAGGCACGCAAGTCGAGGTCGGGAATCACGCCTTGCACCGCGATCCCGGTGTATTTGGTGCTGATGCCGAAAACTTCCGACCGAATCGTTGGAGCACCATTGACCCGGCCCAATTTGAGTTTATGGGCTATGGAGGAGGTAATAGGGCGTGTCTGGGCCGCCAGAAAAGTCTTGTTGAGGCGGAGTATGTGCTTGCAAGGATGGCGCAGCAATTTGAGAGGATCGAGAGTCGGGACAGGATGGACTGGAAGAGCGATATGAAGTTGACCTGTAAGAATGCGAATGGGTGTAAAGTTGCACTTCTCAAATTGGGTTAGTTCACAGTGACTGGCCAATCTTCTCCGTTGAGTAACTCGGGGAGCTGAACCGTACCTGGTTTGATCCCGAGAAGTAGCCAAATAGTTTCGCTTTGCAAAAGTAAGCTTGAAGTATTCTGAGGTCTCTTGGGTTCTGCTGTTTTCCACCCCTGTACAACGGCACGAGAATTAGTTTAACGAAGTTTTCAAATAAGATGGGCAAACTGAGGCTATCCGGCGTATTAACATATTAAATGACCCCCTCAGGGCTTGAGTTGACTGGGTCTGGATTAGAACAAACGAATATGACCGCCACTAGCATGAGAACACGTCTCGGGCACAAGTGAGGCAGAACTTGTGCACCCCATCCATTCAAAGATCGTCCAATGACACGAATTCTGTATAAGGCAGCCTGGCACTGCCTTGTAAGTGAATGCGTGATGACGTGCATTTCTTGCGGGGTCGCAAATGCCACACGTTGTGCAAGATGGCTCTCTTTATATAACTCACGCCTGCGACTCAAGTGTCTCTGACCAAAATGCATATCGAGAGCTTCTCTAAGAAAGTGATCCGGATCCTGGCAGCCGTAACTGCTTGCCTTGCACATAATGTACCTCATCAACGTCCACAGGTTCGAACTCAAACCATTTTTCGGACAAGTCATCCCCAAGTACGCCATTCTATCCCATACGTGGGGGTTGCAAGAAATCTCATTCCAGGACTTTGCCAAAGAGGAAAGCGGCGGGAAGTCCGGCTACATCAAGATACAAAATTTTATCGAATGCATCAAAGAAGAAGATCCAGGGCTAGAATGGGCCTGGGTAGATACTTGCTGCATCAACAAAGAGAGCAGCACCGAACTCAGCGAGGCTATCAACTCGATGTACAAGTGGTATGCGAATGCCGCAGTCTGCCACGCCTACTTTGACGACGTGCTACCCAATTTGGACCATTATACTACAGACGCGAGCTTCGAAAGCAGTCGTTGGTTCACACGAGGGTGGACGCTACAAGAGCTTCTTGCACCCACACATGTCAAACTTTTTGCGCGCGACTGGTCCTTTATTGGCGATAGAGACTCTTTAGCCGATCAAATAAGCAGAGCCACCAGAATACAGGAAGTCTATCTGCGTACACACCACGGAAATCGACTCGATTTTCTGAGACGCGCCAGTGCCGCACAAAAGATTCATTGGGCTTCGACGCGAGAAACTACAAGAGAGGAAGATATTGCATACTGTCTGCTTGGGCTCCTTGACGTCAACATGTCGCTGCGGTATGGAGAGGGGGGTACAAAGGCGTTTCAACGTCTCCAGGGAAAGATCTACGATCCCTCCATTTTCGCGTGGAGCACACTTTCTGAGGAGCAGTTAGGGACCAGAGACTGGGCGCGCAAGACGTGGGAAGATTTCTCGATATCAAAACTAGAGAAGCCACATCCACCCAAGTTAGCTGCAGTTTCGATGCTCATCGGCTATTGTCATCCTTGGGTCGATCCCGCTGACAAACAACTGACCGAGATGGGCCATCCTGTAGGCCTGCTGGCGACCTCCCCAAAAGCTTTTCAGCACTGCTCAGGAATTGTCACGGAACCACTGGATCTAGACTGGAGAGCCAAAGGGCAGCGGGTTTCAATCATTCTTCCAAAGTCTGACGATGTCCATCCCCACATGGTTCTGCCGTGTCGGTTAGGCAACGGCCAACAGAACTTTGTAGCGGTACCGCTCACGAGCTATGGTGAAAAATGCTTGTACAGAGCTGGCCCTTGGAAACTTGTCGATTCTGGAGCCTGGCATCGCTGGCCACGGCGGCAGCTGATGCTCTCCACAACAGATCCAGTCATTCCGCAACCTTCAGTTGGAGATCGAGAAGTTGTGGTCGTATCCTTGATGGACCCTACTATCCGGATTCATCAGGTTCATCCGCTCAGATACTGGGTGTCCCCCGACACGATCGAATGGAGCGTTATCTCAGAAATCAAGTATCCCACCGCAGCCGTATTTTCTCTGCTCATTGAGCTACCTGACGACGGTGGCACATTCGCCATACTGATCTCAAGGACGGCGCCAATGTACTCCACACCAAAAGTACTCACATTCTTGAACTCGATAGGGCTTTCCTGCCATGTGATTCCAGTATCGAGAAACGCGACACAATTTTCTCTGGAAACTTTGATGAACTCTCAGCGACCAGGGGATTTGCAAAAGCAAGAACCACGAGAGCTCTCGGTTACCTTGAATCGACAATCATCCTCCATACGTCAGGAGTTCCGTCTGACCGTGAACGTCGCCCCGACATTCATTGATGAGAGTACACCACTTCCACATCCGACATCGTCTGAATCTCTCGTATTGCCCCAGACTCGACCACCGTCTCAACATCCCGTAAATCCCCAGCCTCGGATACCCTTCCGGCGTCTGAGATGCCTTCTATCTTGGTTATCACTTCCCAACATGATATCTCTTGTCCATAAGTTGCAACTCCTACAGATGAAATTTATTTTGCGTCGGCTCAACCCATGTTCATACATTGCGTTTGAACGTCAGACTACGGAGGTGGGGATTGAAGAAGTGTTGTGTGTGTCTCTAGGCACAAGCCGAGGCTGTTTCGTACTTCCATGGAAGGACTTTGCATTATTAATCCTCCGCTTGGTAGAGCTGTGGTTATTAGTTTCTTTTGCATTCTGTTCGGTCAGGCTGAGAGTCCCCGAGGCTATCGGGAGATACTTTCCTGAATGGCTGAATGCAGCTTCTGCGGCATTCGATTCAGTCGGTGACTTGATCGTTGCATTAGTCGATTGGACTTATATGTCCTATAGACTACTTCCTGCAACAAGCTATATCGCACCGGAATCATCAGCTAACTTGAGGCGATATAGACTCTTGATATCTCTGGCTATAGGTATAGTTTTGGTCCACGTGGTCGATCATACGAAGCTGGACGGAGTCTGGCCAACCCTTGTACCCACGATCGCCATCGCTACAACTTTGCCTTCTGTGTTATTTTATGGAGGCACACGACAAAAGGGATTCAGAAACTATTACTGGAAATTCCTTGTTGCTTGGTATGCGTCGGAAATTATTTTACGATGCTTAGGGAGAGAATGCTTCCAGAATGATACTCCGGCAGTATCCAGGTTGATTTATTCATCGCCAATCCTCTGGTCATCTGATTTTATACTGACAAGTGATCCGTTTGACCATTGGATGGTATTTGCGTTTTTCTTGGGGATGCTTTTAAGCTTTCACAAAACGGACTTACTCTCTCTCTTTCAATTTCGTTTTTAAGGCATGTCGGCTATGTATGCTATCACTAGTACTCGAGCAAAACACTCGCTCCTCTTTTCTTTTCTTTTTCTTTTCCTTTTTTTTTTAAAAAAAAAAAAAAGAAATATAGCGGTCAAGGCTAGTTATTTATGGCTTCGATAGCATATATAATTCACATTTTCCCCCCAAAGACGCCGGGTTTCGGTATTGCAGTATATCGGGAAAGCCGGCTACCCCGCAGCACCCCAGATTCCGGACTCGAGCCGGCACTGGCACCCGGCAGTATTGAGTACACCCGGCCCTCTTGCAGGGGGGGCTGGTTTCCACCTAACTGAGACTTATTAAAATCTTGGATTTTCTTTGGCAGCGAACCAGTCAACTGCCATGATGAAATTTGTCGCTCTCTTGGTAAACATATATCAAGGCAGGGTATTGGTATCAAGATGGCTATACTCACAGTGTCAAGCTTGGCTTTGATAGGCTATGGCCTTATTATTTATGTTCTCTTTACAATTTATCAGCTCTTGACTTCTCCCTTGCGCTCAGTGCCAGGGCCGCTCATAGCTCGGTTCACGAATTTGTGGTACTTGTACCATTTGCGCCGTGGCAACTTTGAGGTTGTAAATCAAAATCTGCACAAGAAGTACGGTACATATATCTGGCTCCCCGTCGAAAGGCACTCTCATACATCACCACATTGTTTACTGACCACCTCCCTCCAGGTCCAATCGTGCGATATGGCCCCAATCGGTACAGTTTCAATTCTCTCGACGCCGGCAAAGCAATCTACTGGCACGGAACCTCATTCGAAAAGTCCTCATGGTACGACTCGTGGAAGAAGCCCGACCAGTGGACGCTCTTTGCAGACCGGAATATTCGGAGGCACGCTGCCAACCGCCGGCTGTACCAGAACACATACAGCATGAGCTCGCTGATCCACTACGAGCCGCACGTCGACGACTGCGCCGATCTCTTCTGCACCCGGCTGAATGAGCTGGCAGCGGCCGGCATGGCAATGAACATGGGGCACTGGCTGCAGTGCTACGCGTTTGACGTGATTGGCGCCATCACCTACTCCAAGCGCCTGGGCTTCCTGGATCAGGGAAGCGATGTTGGGAATGTGATGAGCGCTCTCGAGGATTTCCTCGGCTACGCCACGATGACGGGCGTCTACGCGTTCCTGCACCCGTACCTGTTCGCCATCAAGAACTACCTCGCGGGATCCAAGGGGACGGGCCGGGCGTACGTGCAGAGGTTCACGACAGAGTGCATGGAGGAGCACCAGTCCAACGCCAAGGCCATGGGCAAGCACGAGGACGAGGCCAGCAAGGAAGGAAGCGTCGCGGCGACTGACTTTTTGACGAAATTCTTCCTCTCCCACACCAAAGACCCCGAGACGTTTACCGTCTACCACATCGCCGCGGGGTGCGCGCAGAACATGGTCGCGGGCTCCGACACGACCGCCATTTCCCTCTCGGCTATCTTGTACTACCTGCTCAAGAGCCCCGATTGCATGCAGAAGCTATACGACGAGATCAGACAGATGCAGACGGCGGGCACAATCTCGAGCAATCACATCACGTTCAAAGAAAGCCAGAATATGCCCTATCTCCAGGCCGTCATCAAGGAGGCGCTGCGACTGCACCCTGCTACTGGATTGCCGCTGGAGAGAGTCGTGCCGGAAGGTGGCGCAGTTATTAACGGGAGGATGGTCCCGGAAAATGTAAGTAATGCTCGCTCCAAATCTTCATATTTGTGTATTAAACGAGTTCTCAGTCGATCGTCGGAATTAACAGCTGGGTGGAGCATCGGAATCCCGACATCTTTGGCACAGACTGTGAAGAATTCCGACCAGAGAGGTGGCTCACAGAAGACACGAGACAGCTCGCATCCATGAACAGTCACTGGATCCCGGTAAGTGGTTGCATTCTTAGAGGCCAAAAAGAGGAATTCCGTATCGCTGACTTGCTGCTGCCATAGTTCGGACTTGGTTCAAGGACCTGCATCGGCCGCCACATCTCGATGCTGGAGATGTCCAAGCTCATCCCCCGGCTGGTTCGTGATTACAACTTTGAGCTCGTTGGGGAATTATCGAAGCCATCGTCCACTTGGTCGACGCGGAACTACTGGTTCGTCAAGCCGACCAACTTCTCGGTGAAAATCACACTACGCAAGGAGTAGCGCCCTTGCGAAGGCCTTCAATTGAAGCTGTCGGTTTGGCTTAGGTTGAAGTATTCTTTCATCCTGTAAATAAATACTGCGCCATTTGTCTGCCTTAGAATATACATAACATGAAATATCCCTCGCTAGTACAAATCCTCATATAACGAGACCTCATCGTTGAACAGAATCCTCGCGAGCCTTGATCTTGGAAAACATCCAAAGAATGAGGAGGTCATAAGACGCCTTCATCGCGCCAGCACCACCGAGTAACAAAATCCACCATCCTTTGCCAGCCAAGACACCAGCCAAACCGATACCCGACGCCTGGGCAAGCGTCTTTGCCATGTTGACCCATCCCATGACCGCAGTCCTCTCGGTAGGCAGGACGGCGGCAGCGAGGAACGCCTGCCTCGGCGCCTGGTCCATGCTCTGGGTGCAGGCGCGCAGGGAGAGGAAGGCCATGGCGAGCCAGGTCCCGGCGCTAGACTTGGAAGGGAACGGGACCATGGCCAGGAAGATGGCGGAGGGCAGGTGGGTGAAGACCATGGTCTTGAGAGGGCCCAGTCGCCGGGCAATGGGCAGTGCGCACAAGTTGGAGATGGTCGCGAGGATGTTGGTGACGAAGAAGAGGGAGCCGAGCGTCGAGGGCTTGAGGGAGTGCACCGTCGTGAAGAAGTAGGTGAGCCACGACGGGGAGGCCATGCCCGAGGCGAATGAGTCGAGGAAGAACAGGATCAGAAGACGGTACAGTATCGATCGCGACTCGGCGGTTATGATGGGAAGCACAGATCGGACGCGATCCATGAAGGAAGTCCGACGAGGAGATGGTGCGGTCTGTGCCTGCCTGGGCTCGTCGTCATCTTCATCGTCGTCCTCATCGTCGTCTAGTAGTCCTTCCGCCAATTCCGTCTCCTCGGCCGCCTGCGTCGGTTTGACGGGTTCGACCTCGATATTACGAGAAAGCGCGAGGTTGAGTGCAAGCTTTGCCAAGCCCGTTGCTGCGTACAGCAGAAAAATGATTTGATAGGCAGCGTCTCTGGGCTTGTTGGCGTTTTCGATGGCCTGGACGACCCATCCGGATGTCACAGCGCCTAGTGCGGCGCCGGCAGTGCCAAGAAGTGTATACCAAGCGAAAATATCGCTGCGTCGATCCTTGTCCGTCAGCTGTGCAAGGATGGATTCCTCCACGGCCTTGAAAGGACCAATTTCATTGCCGCTGGGACTGATGACTCCGACGACACTGGCAAAGACCAGAAGCCAGTAGTTCTTGACTATCGCGAAAGCCACGCCACTCGTGGTCATAAGTAGCGCACCAAGAACGAGAATGCGACGCCTACCGACCTGGTCGGTTATCTGCGTCAAGATAAGACTGATGATGACATCTCCAAGCAAGGTGAGGGTCATGAACAATCCGATCTGGGCGTCCGAAAAGTCCTTGCTGGAGAGGAAGTCGACCAAGATAAGGAATGAGGCTCCGTAGGCGAATAGTCTGACGAACCGCTGCACGCAAAGTAGCTTGGTGTCCCGGCATGACTGCAGAATGCTGGTCAGGCCGCTCTCGGTCGCCAACCGCGACCCCCAGGAACGGAAAGCATGCGACATGATGGATCAATGTCTTCGAGTATCTTTTTGCTTAATTGGGCATTGTGTATGACAAGAATGACTGAATGTAGATGTGCTCTTGGCCAGGGAAGAAAAAAATAATGCTGCCTAGAACTCCAGTTTGCGATAGCGCCGAGAGCTTCGCCAGCGGTGAGGCTGTGCAAGGTGGGGAGAAACTCTACGTACCGGCTATGACGGATACTGCTTGGGCAGCTGTGGTATTCCCCCATATTTCGGTATCTGCCAATCATATATTAGTCTGCACCACGTTTTTATTTCCATTAGATAGGTCTCAATGTCTTGAAGATGTGTATAAGATTAATGCGAGATTGTGAAAACAGTTGGAACCTGTCTATAAAAACGTTTTGTGCGACGAGATTAGTTTGCGCCCACGTTTGGTAACGGTTATTACGGGGTGCTGTAACTTTTGACTATAGCCTGCTAAACCGTTTTTTCCGCGACTTTTCCGCAATATGACAACGGACAAATTTGTATATTATTACGTAGCTCTGGCAGTTTGGTGCCGTTGCTTTCAAAGGAGAAAACGATAAGGTTCGTATTATATGGTATTCTATAAGGTTTATATTCATTGGTATTTTACCATTTATACTCAGCAATCGTGGTCAATTTTGGTGGAACAACACCTTGGCGTCGCATATGCTGACAACCCACATCAAATAGATCACCAAGGGCGATGTATACAAATATGCCGCATCCTGGCTGCTGGCACTCCATAGTCCACACACAACCCCATATTACTTTCGTACAACTGTAGAGTGCGCCAATCTGGCGATAACTTCGGAATGTGGGATTACCCAGCTCGGGTGCTTGCGCAGATTATTGAAAAAGGCTGTGATACACCAGGTTGTGGTTGCGTTGTCTTGCAGCAGAACCTACCAGCGGGCGAGAATATGATGCGAAGGCGATCAGTGGATGAAATGAGGATCTGTTTGCTTCGAAGGCGCTCCCGAGACAGAAACCAATCTTCCATTTCTCTTTTACAGCAGAGACAAAAAGGCGTTCATATACATCACATATCGATCGTCATCTGTTCTAATCTGCAAATTTCGACTTATTGATCATGTCGCCCTCTACTATTCTTCTTGAGGCACTTCAGAGCTTTGACCCAGCCTCACTCGAGGGCGACGAGGCTGAGCGCATACGCGTGCGCGAGAAGTTGAACGAGGTACTGCGTCGGGTACAGTCGCCATGGGACGTGGCTTGGGAGCACAATTGGGTCAACATGGCAACCACTCCGGTTGTCAAGACACTCATTGATATGGGTATTTTCGAGAAATGGGTGCGTCTTATGTTATTCAATCTTTGCAAATTGCGTGCAAAATGCCGTTTCTTTTCACACAAAATTGTGGGCTGACACGACAAGAACGAGGCTGGCTGGAAAGACCAGTCGACAGACGAGCTCGCGGCCGCCACCGGCGTGAGCGCTGAACTTTTGCGTAAGTAAAACTTTTTATGAATACCTTGCGCCCAAGGAACATCTTGCTCATTCTTGCGTTCCCAAAAGGCCGTCTGCTTCGCCATGTCGCCGCGCACCACTTTCTCCGTGAAGTCGGTCGCGACACCTACGCTGCCACGCCATGGGCCAAGGCCTTTGTGTCTTACCCTTCTCTCGCGGGAACCTATGGCCGTTTCCATCATGTCCAGGCGCAAATTCATAACAGTTTACCCGCTTACCTAGCCTCCATTGGGTACCAGAACCCCGAGAACCCAAAGGAAAGCAACTTTCAGTTCACATTCGGAGCCGGTTCCAGCCCGTGGCAGCTGTTCTCTGAAGACCCCAAGCTCGGCGCCGAATTCAATCAGGCTATGGAGAGCCACAGCCATTTCAATTTGCACAACTGGACCGACATATATCCGACCCAGAGCATCGTGCAAGCCGCCAAGGATAGAGGGCCGGGCAGCATTCTCGTTGTGGACGTGGGCGGAAACAAGGGGTACGATCTTGAGAAGTTTCGCCTCGTTCATCCTGAAGACTGCGCTCCGGAGAGCCTGATCCTCCAGGACTTGCCCGAAGTGCTGAAAGATGCACCAGAACTGGACCCCGCCATCAAGCCGCTGGCGTATGACTTCTTCACAAGGCAGCCCGTGAAGGGCGCCACGGCGTATATTATGCACATCGTCATACACGACTGGGATGACGAGACGGCGATCCAAATACTGACAAACGTGGCAGCCGGCTTCGAGAAAGGGTATTCCCGGCTGCTACTTCACGAGAGCATTGTGGACGAAGTCAAGCCAAAGTCCAGAGTGACAGTTGCGGATGTGGCCATGCTGGGCTGGTTTTCCTCCAAGGAGAGAACGGGGACAGAATGGGACACGTTGCTCACACGCGCTGGACTGCGGCTCTTGAAGGTCTGGAGACCCGAAATCATGGATACGGGTGAGTGCATAATAGAGGCAGAACTGGCTTGAATCTGGTCTTGGCTTGAGCGAGAGAAAAGGTACCCGCACGCATTATTCCTTTCAACAGATGTCAATAGCCAAGTAATTGAGCAGCACAATGTTACTTTAATTCCTTAATGGTACTGTATTGCCGCCATAGATCAATAGTCCCAATGTGATAGCAATTGGTGCTCGAAGAATGAGGTTGTCATAATGATAATACCACCATCTTCGCATTCGAACAAACACAGAAAAACAGGAAAAATGCCGAAGATCAATTATCAAGCCAAACAGAGCGAATCGTTGGTTGTAATTGAGCGACTGAACACCAGGACACACTCCATCGATGCAACTAGTTGGAACTTTTTCCTCATCAACAACACTACGGTACGGAGCTAGTGATTGCTTTTAGATCTCTCTGGCCCAGAACTGACCACCCATTCCAAAGAGTGCCTCGGACTGCTCTTTCTTGCGCGTCTCTGACTCCATGTTTCGGCGCGTACTGCCACTGATAGTGGCGTCGTGTTTGTGAGACTGAGAGGAAGTATCAGGCTCGCACGTCATGGATGAAACATCTTCATCTCGCGATGATGCGGGCCGAAAAGGTCTTTAATTAGTTAGCAATTATAAAATAAGTAAGAGGAAACAATTGCACTTACACCGTAGTCTCTGACAAGGCTTGGATACTGGCAGAAGTCGTAGAAGTCGACATGTCGATTCGAGCGCTTGGGCGGCTACCGGCTCTCCTTCGGAATATTATATGCTTTTGTTTTGAATAGTAGAAAGAATTATGATTGTGTGAAGACAGTGAAGTAATTACAGTTGCACTGATGCATTTCAAACAGTTCCTGAGTCCTGGTAGGAGATGTTTCTTGAAGATATAAACTTCCGTTCGCTATGCAACCGATCTGCCTGATTGATACATGTCGGGCAGAGTAGTAGCAGCTCTGCACATTTCGGGTACATGATCAAAACTCTCCCAAACTCGCAGAACAACCAAAGTTGGGAGTGATTCAACTTGGCTTTGGTTTCTCGAGCGCGGTCACACACTAGATGATTATGGTTGCTCAAATCGTGCAGTCTTCTTCAGCACCCCACTCAGCTTCTCATTTGAATGGGCCGGGGGTAATGAGGCCCATTTCAAGGCAGGAAAACACGGTTTGTGTTGGAGCTGATGCTGTTCGGCCAATGAAATTGCTTCGTCAATACACTCACGCAATGCAACCGGGTTGCCAAACACTGGAAGTGCAGCGTCGCTCATCCCCCCCGCTTCCGATGGCCTTACTGCAGGACATCAACGTAAATTTCTTTTCTTTGCGCTGTATGGCTGCTGACTTGATCTGCGACACTAAATCGCCAAGTGGAATGAGACTTCTCTACGCAGCACCCGATACAAGTTTAAGATCTCATTTTTGACGGAGCAATGTCTTTGTCTTTCTAGCATCTGCGCGTCACAATTGATTTCGGGGCCGGTGGCAACCAGCATCACGCCTTTGATATCCTCAAATCAAGGCTGATGACAACCTAGTGCTACAACCCATGCGAAATGACCCTACAGAATGAACCGCTATCGCAAGTCGTCGAAACAGCCTGACAGCCGACCAAGACACTACGTGCGGAAACGACGACGCTAAAGTGGAGGCTCTGGTATGGAATGCGGTCAGTCCCCATTCCGTTTGGTTCCAAGAGGAGAACGTCAGTAACAATACTGATGAAGATGGTGCACCATATGCAGAGCCAAAATAAACCTCCACAAGACCGCCCAATTCCATTCGAGTCAAGAAGCAAGGTCTCGTATGTATTGAAACAAGACTTCGAATCAACGCCAAACCACTTGATATACTGGACGCAAGATGGCTCACTCACAGCCGTCTCCTTCCGATGCAAACCAATCGGTCGACGATATATCCGACTTCCTGAAAGACTACTCGATATCCCTCCCCAGTCGTCAGGCGTTGGTCTTCGGAACAACGTACGGGTCGTCGGCGGCGCCAGCCACAGATCACTCCCGTCACGGCTTTCCGATACCGGCTCACCCCCCTCAGGCTCCGACGCCGCATCGCCGGACTTATACGGGCACATCGGCATCTACTGCTCCAAGCATGACCTCCGATGTCGGCTCCTACTCTAGCTCGTTCTATACTGGTCAATCGTACGCCGATTCGATGCCTCCCACGGTATCGTCGCTAGGAAGCACCGTACTACCAGGCAATAGCGAGTACGTTCTTCCGTGCGAGTTTATAGGATACGATTCCTGCGACCAGTATTTCAATCCGGTAGACGCCGACCAGTGGATGAATCATATTATCGTCGATCATCTTCAAAGCCAGTTGCCAAACAAAAGTAATTGCTGGTTTTGTGAGAGCATTAGTTTTGATGCTCGGAAAGACCACACGGACAGAGCGAGCAGCTTCCGTAATCGTCTTGACCATATCCGCCTCCATATTCGGGATGAGCGCCTTGGAATTCGTAACATGCGGCCTGATTACGACTTCCTCGCCCACATCTGGAAGCTTAGATTGATTTCTCGGAACGCTTGCGAGGCGGCTCGAGGATGGAGAGAAGGCCCTGCACCTAACGTGACACGTATCTTTCCTGACGGCTTCATACCTGAGGACCAGATCCAGCGTTACGAGAGCCAGGGGGTTATCGTTAGAGAGCCCAGAGCGAGGGCGAGGATCCACAAGCACAGAAGTCAACGCCAGCATTGGGAACATTCAAGAAAGAGCTCAGGTTTCGGAATGCCCGTGGACACTCTTAGTCCTACTCTCAGCCCTCCAGTGAAGCAGTATGACCAGTCGGACTCCTCCAGTCAGATGGCTCTGAATACGTCTAGGTCACAGTCACCAAGATCCCTGTATCAGTATTTATTGTCACTACCTCCCCGAATCGGGATTGATCATGAGATCCCAAAAACTTCAGCAGAAGATACATCCAATGCGGGCCCGGCTGCGACTACCATCGACTCCTCCATAGAGCCCTTGTCTCAATTATCTGACAAGCATTCAGGCTCGTCAATTCCTGTTCAACAAACTGCACTCCCTAGTCATCGAGCCTCTCAGGATGATCAAGTGACAAAACATGAGGATGTATTTGCTCGCGGCACTGATGACGAGGACTACTTCAACTGCGGAACCGACAACGAGGATAACTTCGAATGCGAGACAGATGATGAAAACAACTTCCAAGATGCAGGGAGTTTGCCTCAGAGTGGCGAAAGGAGACCAGTTGAATCTGAGCCTGTTCTCGATAAAAACAGGAGAATGGATGGAGATATTGACTTGGAGAGCCGTTCGTCGAAAACCATCGATAGCAAAACGGGCCATCCTGAGGATTCTCCAGCAAAGAGCCAGCACGACGCATCTCTTTCCCAATCGGCCGGTAGCCCCGAGCCTGGAGGGACCCTCACACCAGACTCATGTGACAGCTTGCAGGGGGATAATGCGCTGTATACTTCGCCTTTTAATAGACAAGTGGGAGTTGCAAGACTTCGAATCGAGCAGCTTTCACTCTTTGATCGCGAAACTACACATTGCGCGCAGTACGCAGATGTGAGCACTCATTCAGGAGGCTCCCATAACGAGCATGACGATTGCCCAGCAGACGCTGGACTGGAAGCGTTTGGCGGCCAGCGCAGCGGACCATCTGGAGCTCCGCCCGAGAGACCATGCTCAACTACCAAGAGACCCCGGCTCAATACTGAGAATGAAACGGAGGCGGAAGATTCAGATCCAGACGAGGATCAAAGGCGAACAGAACCTGATCAGAAAAAGCAGAAATCAGGTTACGAAGGACCCAGATTCGCCTGCCCCTACCAAGCGTTCGAACCATTCCAAAATTGTTGTAAGTATATTCAGAATATCATCCTTCTTCGTCTGCTTTTCCCACCCAACTACGAGCTGTCTATACATCTAAATCCGTCCTTGAAATGCTTTCGCAGTTTCATTCTGTAGAACGTTGGAGCTGGATGAATGTGTCAAAAAGCACTTACTTATTGCACATAGCTGAAAGTTGTTGCTAACATCCAATGATGCAGTCGAGCCACGTGCCCTAAATTCCACAGGTGGCTGTAAAAATATTCCTCGGCTCAAGTAAGTGTTCAATCTAGCATATACACACTGTGTTAATTAGATGTTAGACAACACTTGAGCCGACGACATAAGCAAGCCAACCGGTGCTGTCGATGTTGGAGCTACTTCGATTCCCGCGAAAGAGCAAAATACCATGAGACAAAGAACCAATGCGAGCACAGAGCAATGTCTCAAACTGAGCGGTTCATGAATGCACAGAGTGAAGCAGGCATCGAAAACGCGTGCCGATCTGTTCCCGCCATCGAGGCATGGTGGAATTTGTTCCGACTTCTGATACCCGGCATGCAAGGGCGTGATCTTGAGTCCTTGATTCAACAATATGGACCAAACTATCCATGTAAGACTGTGGTGCCTCCCACTTCACCCGAAAGGGGAGGATTGAAGTACCTACCTGCCTGCTGACACAACCTCAGACTACTCTCGTCGAGGACCGAACCTCATAATTCCATCCGTAACATTGTCAAACAACTTTTTCGAACCAGTGCCACAGGCAGGACCGAGTCAAGAAACAGTGTTCAATAGAAAGTAAGTGGACATTTTCTCCTCTTCCAATTCAAATAACCTCTTTTATCGCTCCCCACACCACGGGACACGAGGGACTGAATGCTCTCTAGCTCTGACCATCAAACCCTTCTTACGCCGCGTAACTTCAATCTCGATACGGCAAGTACGACATACGCCATGCAGCCCGTGTCGTCGCAGACCTTTTCGGTGCCAGTTTTCCAAGGACTCGATGTGGAAGCTGCCGGAAACAGTTTTATCAACCTGTATGACACTGCGGAGGCAAGTGGCTCTGCACAGGGGAGCTCATCTCTCGATTTTGCCTCATCGAGCAGCAACCTGCACTATTTACTGGAAATGCCATTCATGCCTGAGAATACAGCATCGGCATCATCGGCGGGCAATCAAGGACAGTTGCAGAGAAATTATGAGCGCCTCAGAAAACGCAACATACAAGCAGAAGCAGATATTGTGACATCACGCCAGGCTGTCCAAGAAGCCGGAAGTGATTTCACCCTGATGGATAACATTTTCGAGGATTTGCTTAATTCGGGAGATTTGCCAGAAAAGTTGTTTGATAAGATTTCTGAGGCGTCCTCCGCTTTGACTTCGGCGAGAAGGAAACTTCAACGAGCGGCGCTGTGAGGGGACTTGTAAATTGGCCAATAGGTGTCAGCTGGCATTCGATATTAATAAAGTCAAGTTGGGTCTGGAAAAATTGTAAATGTATACACCTAATTCGAGAAAAGAGTGATCATATGAGTTATCGTCGCAAGCATCTAGCGATAGGTTCAGGCCGGCAGCTACCCGATATTCCCGGGCCAGTGATCCGCTATCCACAGTGAGACCCAAGCGGCATACAGCGCCGGGAGGGACGGAGCACTGCTATTCACAAGCTATCGCACCCCGCAGTCAACGATCGGCACGTCATATCGAGCCGATCCATCTTTGTGCCGCTATAATTGTGTTATATTCGGCATCTCATCCGATCCCCGAATGAAACATGCTGCTCGTCTGTAAAGCTGTCGCAAGCTTTTGAATTTGCTGAGACCTTCTCCAAATTGGATTCAACTACAATTCAAGGCAACAGAGAGTCGCTTGAAGCAATCACTCTATCGTAACCATGACAGACGCAACTTCCCACCCCACAGTCAAACTGCTTCAATCCCTTATAGAGATCGACAGCACCAGCGAACAGGAGCTCGAAATCGGAATATTTCTGGCAAAACACTTGGAGAAACTAGGCTACACCGTTGAGCGGATCCCGATTTCACCTGGCTCGACGAGGCACAATGTGTATGCATACCTCGGCAAGCAGAGAAAAGCCCGGCTTCTGGTGACGTCTCACATGGACACGGTCCCGCCGCATATTCCCTTCAGTATAGAGGGCGACATCATTCGCGGGCGTGGCGCCTGTGACGACCTGGGTCCTCTGGTGTCCCAGCTGGCGGCCATTGAGGAGCTGCGGGCCGAGGGCAAGATCAAGGAAGGCGATGTCAGCTTTCTGTATGTCGTCGGAGAAGAGAAGGGTGGACCGGGAATGATTGCGGCAAATGACATGGGCTTGGAGTGGGAGGCTGGACTGTTTGGTGAGCCGACCGAAGGCAAACTCGCCAAGGGGCACAAGGGGCACGTTGTCTTCGAGATCAGTTCTCAGGGAAAGCCTTGGTATGTTTTGGTTTATGTGATCCGTTTTATGAGGCCTGTTGATCTAACATGACATTTAGTCATTCGGGGTATCCGGATCGAGGCAGCAATGCCATTCCAGCATTGCTCAAAGCTCTCCTCGATCTGGAGAAAGTTACCTGGCCATCGTCGGACATCCTCGGCCCATCGACTCTCAATATGGGCAAGATTGAGGGAGGAGAAGGCTACAATATTTTGGCCGGCTCTGCGAAGGCACTCTGCGGTATCCGCGTCGCCACTGATGCGCCTCAAATCAAACGGTTGGTCACCGAGACTATTGAAAGGCACCCGGGCGTCGATGTGGAATTCCTTTTCGAGTACAACGAAACGTTCCTTGACTGGGAGATAGAGGGATTTGAATCTGCCCCGGTATCATATGGTACAGATATCCCGCGTCTGCGTGGATCACACAAGAAAGTACTATATGGCCCGGGCAGTATTCTTGTTGCGCATGGAAAAGACGAGCACATCAGAGTCAGCGAACTCATTGAGAGTATCGCCAAGAACAAGATTCTGGCTTTGAAGCTCCTGGGCCTGTAAACACTCCAAAGTTCGCGTAGGCAACAAGGGCAAAATTGTGGCCAGGATAAAATCCTTCCATTTCAAATGCTGTGTCTGCTGCGCCGCAGCATGAAGCAACATGACATGTGTTGACGAGCCAACGGACATGGCTGTTTGATCATCAGAAGTACAGCCTGCTTTCTCCTTATTCTCAATCGCTCTTATCGGATTAGCAATTTGTAGTCCGCTTCTTGTGCATCGCTGTCAAAATGACCATTAACACGGCCATTACAGAGATCTACGGCTTCCCTACAGAGTTCGTGGAGAACCTGCACGTCCTGGAAAATGGAAGCTTACTCCTCAGCACCATGGAGTCACCCACGGGGCTTCTCTACATTCTGGACCCCGCGGTGCCAGGTGCTCAGGCAAAGGTTGTGGCCACCTTTGACAGCAACGTCACAGCCCTCACCGGAATAGCTCCTTTGCCTAGTCGTGATGACGACCTGGTCGCAGTGAGCGGGGGGTTTCACACTCACTTCGCTTTCGAGCGAGGAACGATGCGCGTCCATGTCGTTTCGCTCGCGGAGGGAAAGGTTGTCGACAGCATCCCCGTACCGGACACGGCGACACTGAACGGCATGGCGGCGCTGCCACACCATCCGCACGTGGTATTGGGCGCCGACCCCATCGACGGGCGCATCTTCTCTATTGACACGACGACCCACGAGGTCAAAGTCGTTATTGAAGACTACGCACTGTCACCGGGCGCGCACAATGCGTCCAGCGGAGTGCCACCGATCGGTATCAATGGGCTCCGGGTACGAGGGGAGTACCTGTACTTTACCAACTCGAGCCAAGGCACACTTGTCCGGGTGCGCATCGACGAGCACGGCTGCAAGATCGGAGACTTCGAAATCCTTGCCCGGAGCCCTGGTATCACCCAAATTTACGACGACTTTGCTTTCGACGACGAAGGAAACGTCTTTGTGGCAGTGCACTCCACGGCCGTCTTCAAGATCACTCCCGACGGTGTTCAGACGAGCTTTGCCGGTGGTTTGTCCGATGCCACATTCAAAGAGCCTACGTCGGTGGCTTTGGCGAGAGATGGCAAGTCGATCTATGTTTCGACTGGCGGCAACTTCAGAGCGAGCTCGCGCGAGGGTGGTCAGGTCATTCAAGTTGCCTTACATCAATGAACAGATACGTTGGTCTTCACTGATGATTTGTGGTTGAAGCGACACTTGTCTCCGAGCCAAATGTCTGCGTGCTTTTACAATACATACCTATGAATTGCGACAACGCACTTGATTTGTGATGCCATTGTAGTTTGCTCTCGGCGTGGGATGCGATGGAATCGTCATTTTCGACGCGTGCTTAATAATATGCATTTTAACGGTATTGACTGATGACTTGCATTACAAATCCGTGCCGCATGCCCGTTATGTCTCCCATTCGGCAAGAACTGATCAGCTCAGGGGCGGAACAACTCGGAACAAAACTTCCATGCAGATGGGATTCATCCATTGGATGAAATATCATTCCGATTTCCCTTTATAGGGTCGCATCAAGCGACAGACACTCAATATCTACATCTCAACGGACTACCTGCTAACATATGTATTTGCAAGTACCTGATTTCAAATCAAATATGATCAGATGTGAAGATCGATCAGCATACGGTTCTACTGCTTCGGAAACGCATGTACGCTCTACAGACTCTGTCATTCTTGCTTAGTAGGCCCCGGGCAAGATGATTTTGTGTTGTCTTAGTCATTCTGAAAGCCGATGATATATAGCTGGGCGCCCGGTTTCAGTCACTCGCTCCGGTACTTCCTCACGCAGGATCAAATTAAACCTCGAATATACCTCCAACTCACATAAAATGCCATCATATGCCATTACTGGAGTCTCACGGGGACTTGGGGTGAGTCTGCCGTTCTGAACCTGCCGAAACTCCGATACCAGGCTAACTTCAGTGTCTATCAGCTCGAGTTCCTAAAGCAGATATCTGCCAATTCCGACAATTGGTCATCGGTATAGTTCGCGAAAAGGAGGCCACCCAGAAGAAGATTGCCGCAGAGCTGGGCGAGCGTCCCAACGTTCACATCGTCTATGCAGATCTCACCAAGTACGACACCATCGAGGCGGCCGCAGAAGAGATCGCCGAGATCACAGGTGGCAGCCTTGACTACGTTATCGCGAACGGCGCCTACAACTCTCTCTTCGACGCATATTACCCTGTCGGCGTTTTGTAAGTCAAAGCATCATGTCACAATCAAACGTGTCGTTGCTCACGGGAAGAAATGCACAGAGGTGAGAAGCCTCAGGAGTTGGAGCAGGTCGCTCTTCAGCTGTACCAGACCAACGCCATCGGCCAACTCCATCTCTTCAACCTGTTTACGCCTCTCCTCCTTAAGGGAACAACCAAAAAGGCCATTGCCATTTCCAGTGCCCAGTCCGACCTTGAATTCATCAACAATGTCGGCGCGGAGATCAGCACATTGTACTCCATGTCCAAGGCAGCTTTAAACGTCGTGGTTGCCAAGTTCAGCGCTCAGTACAAGAAGGAAGGCGTTCTATTCCTCGGCATCTGCCCCGGATCGGTCGACGTGGGACACTTCAAACACGGTAAGCACACTTTTTCTCGCTCGTTTCGCTCAATTCCGGTTCAGGTGACTGACTCGTGCCGTTGCGTGCGCGCGGACAATAGCGACGCCAGAACAGATCCAAGGCCTGAGCGGCTTCATGAGCTCCCTCCAGGCTTACGCCCCTCATTTCAAGGGACCGGCCAGCCCAGAAGTCGCTGCCAAAGCTGTCCGAGAGGTTTGGGAGAATGCCAAGGTCGAAAAGGATGGAGGCAAGTTTCTTTCGCACCTGGGGAACAAGCAGTGGTTGTAACCAATCACCAATGGCCTCGTATTTTCCAAAAAGAAAAATGAAAATAAAATAAAAATATAAAAAAAAAGAGGGAGAGGTAAATCAGCAAGATCAAGACCCGAATAACTTTAGAGGTAAATCAGTGGCCGGGTCGCGTTTGAGTAAATCAGCGTTCTTGCCGGATAACCCTGGTAGAGCGCTTTGTACCGCTCGACCAGTTCCCCGGATGTTCTTATTTGCATACCGACTTAATTGCCCCAATTACCTTGCTTCAGGTGCTGCAGCTGGATAATGAGCCACGGTTTTGCCAGAGTTCTCCCAGAGCAGTCAGTGCAAACGGAGCGGGCGACAGTCAGGTTGGCCACGTTTTGCCTGCGTGCAGTCTTTGCGACGGAGGCATACACCTTTGACAGTACAAGGTACACCAAAAGGGTTCATATAATCAAAGTGATGTTAAAAACCAGGAGGAACTGTTCCTCGATGGCCAACGATATAAACAACTGGAAGCACCAAGCCGTGTCAAATACAGCCATTTCATCTTGGCCGTGGTTCTCTTCACTTCATAGTGGTTCCTACAATACACGTCTTTACTCCCTTCGTGAGCCTCACGTCCCACTTTGTGGACTAGTCCACTCAACAACGTCCAGCGTCGTGGTCAGCGTCCCGTTCGACTCCAATACGTTGACCAACACATCGATGCTCGCGTGATATCCGTCGGTGCTTGTCTTCTTGCTCCCGTTTACTGCGCCCGTTTGCAAGATGTCCGAGTACCAGTCAAAATGCGACGAGTACACGGACGGCACCGTCAAAGTTACGTTCTCGTCCCCATTCAAGAAGCTGAGTCCGTCGTCCGAGTAGTTGTCGTAGACCACCGAGATGGAGCCTACCTGGGGCGCAGTAAGCCAAGTGACGTTCACCTGGGCGACTCCTGCGCACTTTCCACTAAGGGTGTACTCGCCGGCCGCGGGGAGTATCAACGGGGGGTTCGCTGAGCCGGGTACGTATGACTCGCCCCAGGGTATCACATCAGAATGCTCAGGAACCTCGAGAGGGGCGGTGGGTTCCCGGCTGGTGAACGTTGCTATGTACATTCTGTAGTTGCGCCCATAAGGCTCGGTCGAGTTGTAACAGGGCAGCGGGTTCTCGCCACCGCAGGACGGCGATACGGTATGCGTCTGCCAGTAGACGAGTTGCGTGCTGTCGGGCGACCAGCGCGGATCGGCCATGCCATTCCACTCGGGGTCGTCGACGAAGCCGCTGCCGGGGATGCCGTATCCGTCGCCGTTGATCTTTTGTCCATAGTAATCGCCGCGGTCCCCGTACCAGTCTAGCAGATAGGGCTGGAAGAACCGGCGCGGCCCATTGTTCCTAACCGAGGCTGGCAGCACGTTCGCAATCAGGTCGACGATCGGGGGGATCCCTCGCATGCCGGCAATGAAAATTTGGCGACCACTACCGCGGGTATCCATGATGGCCATCCATTTATTATCCTGAGAAAACGAGAGGGGGTCGCAATATTCGGGATGACTGGTCAGCCGGCGCACGGCGCCCGTCGTGAGGTGCGCGGCAAACACGTCGACGTTGCAGCTCTCGGCAGAGTAACCGATATAAGTTATCTCGCTGCCATCGCCGCTGAAACCACGCGCTTCACCGATGTACAGTGCATCAGGGTCGAAAGTCAAATTGTTACCGGAAAAGGTGAGAGTTTTTGGTAGCGTGGAGTTATGCAGCCCCGTGATATTCACCAGATCGTAGCGAGGCGCCAGCGGGGTCCCAGTCGTTGGTGATGGATTGAAGGCAATCCGGGCAAAGTATCCGTATTGACCCAGTCCCAAAGCCGTCGTCGTGAAGGCGTTGAATTGAATGTGAGCCTGGTCCGGGTGCAGGCGCAGCTCGCGGAAATCGCTGCCGGCTCCAGAGTCGTCGGCCGCTGTGCTCCAGCGCAAGGGATATATGTGCGTCTTGGCTGGAGTACAATCATCAGACGCCAGATCGCTGTCGCCGCAGTCGAGCACGTTTTTGCCAATGAGCAGGCGCTTTCCATCTCGGAAAGCCTGTGGGTAGTCGTACTGCAAATACACGCCTTGTGCGTTCTCATCCGGCACGCCGCAGGTGACACATTTCCATGGATCCCCATGGGTAAAGTTTGTCCCGTCAGCCTTTACGATGATGACCTGGAGACCGTTGTAGATACTGGCCGGGTCTGGCGATGCTGGAGCACCCTGATACGTAACCTGGGCAATGACATGCTTGCCGCCGGGGAGAAAATCACCGGATTGAAAGGCGCCGAATATTCCATTCGCCAAACATCCCGTTCCCAGCGGATTCAGTTCTTTCGTACAGGACCCAGTGTTATTACTAGGAGCCAATGGTGGTAGAGGGAGCTCTGTAATGGCAATCGGCTCCGGGAGCGGTGGCACTGGGGAACCTTCGCCAGCGGCTGGCGCGACGTAGGTATACAAGAGGGATAAGCTGGTAAAGGTCTGCCAAAACATCATGAAATTCAAAAAATAGACAGCGAGATGGAGAGTGAACATCTCAGGTGAGAGGTTTTGCGTACCTACTCGTGCAATTTACGGAGCTACGAGCAGACTATAAGTATTGGCTCGTCGATGATAGGCCTCTCTCAATGGAGTCAGGATCAACACTTCTTTGCATCACCTTGCTCAAGACGGTTTCCCAAGCGAGAAATGCGTTGAACGGCGCGACATGAGAGTCGTATCGCTGAGCTTTATAAGCACGCCTCATTTTCGTTACAACCTTGGGCTGCAACCAATTCCAAATATAATTACTTCCACGAGTCAAATGGCCGCTTGATCCCAAATGATGAGATTGTGCGTGGCTTTGTCCGACAAGAGTGCCGACTGGCGTCATAAAGCTGAATAGACTGAAGAAATTTGGGCTTCGGGTTAATGCGAGCTTTGCGATAATCTCGGGAATAACGCGAACACGGCATCTATACTGGGGTAAATGCGAGAAAACCCGACACTCGTAGTGTCCGCAGGTGCTATACCTCGTAGTACAATTAGTGTCGAGAGTGGAAAGCGTCATTCGTCGATCTCTAGGTTCTGTTCAGGGGAGCAATTTCCTTTGTATGGATCTGGGCAGGACATACAAGTACGATTCCCAAGGCCGGAGAAGGAACGAAACTGATGCGGTAGTTGCGATACTAATATCTAACGGCGAGATCTAAAATATTGCCTTAGTCCCCCCTGACGCCTAGGCAGGTATACTTCCGAAATACATCTCCATCACATATTCTCTCATTTGGGTTCAAAGCGATTTTGTCTGCTATAGCTCAAAATCTTAAGCTCTATACTGATAGTCCAAGAGCATTTATACTCAGATCATGACATGAACCCTAGTGGCTCATGTAGCTGGGCTTGGCAAAGTTGTGTTACCTTGAATCCTACCCACCGATGGCTGTGCCGGCAGGCACCAATGGCGGGCATGATGACACGGTTGGCGGGCGGCCTTCTCAGCTCTCACCGAGCGGGGTCAAGCATTGGGAGTTGGACCCCGTGCACACCACATCGATGATTTTTGAGCATCATTTGGACCAATGCGACTTCTCAACACTGCAACATACCAGCTCCAGGTCTTTGAGGGCACGGAGGGCATTCCAGAGTATGCTATACTGTCGCATACGTGGGGCTCCAACGAGATCGTTTTCGAGGATCTCGAGAAGGCGCCGCTGGAACAGTGGCAGCGACAGAAACAGGATGCATATTACAAGATCCAAGGGAGCTGCCACAAGGCTACCAGCCACGGCCATGAGTGGATTTGGATCGACACCTGCTGCATCGACAAGAGAAGCAGCAGCGAGCTCTCAGAGGCCATCAACAGCATGTTCCGATACTATGCCAAGGCGAAAGTCTGCTATGTGTTCCTGGGCGACCTACAACCCAATGAGACTCTGAGTGGCGACAAACGCTGGTTCTCGCGCGGCTGGACGCTGCAGGAATTGATTGCGCCGCGCAATATCAGCATCTTTGACTGTACCTGGACGTTTGTCGGCAACAAGCTCGAGCTTTCTCGAGAACTTGCTGACATTACTGGAGTGGATGCGCACATCTTGAAACAGGAGCAATGTGGTTTCCAGCATCTCGTTGATAAAAACAAACCCTGCAGCTGCCCGCGGGTGAGAATACATGTCTCTGACATATTGGCGTCCACGAGCACAGCAAAGATCATGTCTTGGGCCTCTCATCGGCATACCAAGAAGGAGGAGGATATCGCGTACAGTCTCATGGGATTGTTCGACATCAACATGCCATTGCTCTACGGCGAAGGCCCAAAGGCATTTCTTCGCTTGCAGTCCGAGATTTTGCGGAAGCGAAAGGACCATTCCATTCTCGCCTGGAGGAAGCCCGACGGAGCGACAGGTCTCAGGGAGACTCCAGGCTCCCTTATGGCGCCGCTCGCGCGCAGCCCAGCCGTGTTCCAGCATGTCGACGACATTGATGTCAGCTCCATTGCGCGACTCCCTTCACTCGAGCAGAGTAGAGCTTACATGAATCTCGTCGATGGAATGCTGACTATCGACACGATACTTTGTCCAATAGAAGCCACCAATATCGTGTTTGGCGGAACCAAGACTACCCTTTTTGCTGCCATGTTGGACGCTACGAAGGGACCAAACACTTTGTGTAGGCCTGTGATCATCATTGCAAAAGTGGAGGGATTACTGGAGGGCACTGACAGATACAAGCGGTATTCCGAGAATATGTATTACATCTCGGAGGAAGAACCCACCATTTTGAGAACGATGGGACGTTCCACAAGATCATGTGAGTACTCAGTTTCTGATTCTCAGGAGACTCACTCAACCCTAGAGAACAAGTTCCAATACAGGTTGATCTCGCCAAGGCAAGAAGAACACGTGTCACTTTCGTCGGCCATGACGACCTCCACCATACTACGAAGCGGCAGTCAATGTCGCTGGTACAAGTAGAAATGAACCAGGAGCTCGTTGCAATGGGCGAGTCGCTGTACAGCATCGACTGGCGATATTGCCGGGAGAGCCAGATGGAGAGGCTGCCCCGGGGGCGCGTGCCCGATGTTCCCGAGGACTGGAGTTCCGTCTTCCAGAGGTCCGGTACCGTTTCTTTCCGCGCCAAGAAAGACCACTATCATCCCTTCTGGGTCGCATGGGTCATGTGTTATAACGGCCACGAAGCTTCGGCCGCCCAGTATATTGCTGTCTGCAAGATATGGGGGTGGGGCATTTTGGACGACCCCGATGACTCGAGCGCCGCCCCAAACGCCTTCGTCGGGCCTTGGTCGTCGCAAGTAGCACCCCACAACACATGGAAGATGCAGCGGAAGAGTGATTCTGCTCGAATGAGTAGCTCTAGTCTTCTTCTCAGAGATATCGAGGTCGTCGTCAGTGTTGTTCCAACAACATTTTTGGAACGAACTGTGATCAAGATGAAAGTCGAGATCCGAGACTCAGACGGAAGTTCCAATGGAGAAATGGATATTGAAGAAGCTTCCGTAGAGTAATGCAGGGGATCGTTGCTTACATGGCTGAGCTTTGGCTGGAAATGATATTTATGTTTCCAAGACCATAGATACAGAGTACTTTTGAGGTCGCTCACTTATGATCACGACTCAGACTTGTGTTCATGATGCAATCCCGCAGTTCACGGTGCATCATTTCCCCGACCAACGCAAATTGTGTCTGAAACCCTATAAAAGTGACATGAGAGCTCAGTCAGCATATAGATGACGGCCCACATCTGCATCTGACATACCAGGGGGGTTCTACATTATGCTTGATAACTCCAACACTTGCGGGTCATCTTTTTGCCTTGATTATACAATCCTATTCGTTGGACGTACCGATTGACCAAGTTGTCTGTGACTTACTTGTATGAAGTAGTCTTTGGCTGAGGCGTGTCTTTGCATTTATTCTTGATCGAGATTCATGTCGCACTAGAATAATAGACATAGTGTCGTTTCTAGAGCCACCTGACTTGAAAATGACAAGTACGATCAGAAGGGTTGCCCTGGCTGGCGTAAGTGTCTATCTTCAATCACTCTAGTTACTCGCGAGTCGCTAATCATCTTTCTAGGCAACTGGGAACCTTGGCCCATCAATTCTGGATCAGCTACTCGAAGCCGGCTTCGAGGTCACGGTGCTCACACGCCAACAGAGCACGCACAAATTCCCCGACAATGTTGGCGTAAAAAGGGTCGATTACGACTCTCTCGAGTCCGTGACCGAAGCACTAAAGGGTCAAGATGCCTTTATATCCACCCTTGCGGACGTGGCCCTGTCCAAGCAGCTTCTCCTGGTCCGGGCCGCCGCCGACGCCGGAGTCAAGCGCTTTCTCCCGTCAGAGTTCGGATCCGACGCGTCGCACCCCAAGACGGCGCAGCTCCCTATATACAAGGATAAACTGGCAGTGCACAGTGCTCTGGAGAGGGAGGCAGCCGCGGGCAGGCTGACGTACACGCTTGTCGTCACGGGCGCTTTCTTCGATTGGGGCCTTTCGGTCGGCTGGATCGCTGATGCCAGAAATCGGAGCATCACGCTGTACGACGGCGGAGAGCGTATGTTTAGTACCACGACGCTGTCTGATGTCGGGCGCGCCGTCGCTGGTGTGCTGAAACATCCGGATGAAACCAAGAATCGAGCTGTCTACGTGCACTCTGCGGCTCTCACTTTGAAGAGGCTTTCAGAGCTTGGTCAGCAGGCCACCGGCGCCGCATGGGACGAAAAGACGGTCTCTATCGACGAGGAACTCGAACAGGCTTGGGCTGAGCTGAGGTACGGAAGTTCGAGTTCGGACCCAAGCGCATTCGATATCAAATTCATCAACGCGTCCGTCTGGGGCGAAGGGTATGCCGGACACTTCAAGAAAGTCGATAATGAGCTCTTGGGAATCGAGGAGTTGACTGATGCGGATATACAAGCTTTGATCAAGTCTACACAATAGGGAGTCGATCAGAAAAGCCGTGCAAGCCGTGTCTGTTTCACTGCTAGCGACTTGAGATATATGTAGTCCTCGCTATTGACATACTTTATGAAGCCGTAATTAAGGCCGTTGACTTTTTGTACAAGACAATGATAGAGCCCGAGTACGCTCCTATGACTTTTCAGTGATGCTACCTGTCATGCAAGTCTTTCCATCTTTCTCGACCAAGAGCTCCCACGGCGAGCCGTCCCCCTCGCCTACAGAATTCGAAGTCCGGATTTGATACGAATCACCCGCGTACAGAGGCGACATGGCCCGATAGCTGATCTCTCCCGCGTCGCCCTTTCCGATCACATCTCGCCAGTAATCGAGCATGCTGATCAGGTTGAGCGGCCCGTGGACGACCTGTGCCGGGTGGCTCTCCACGCTCTGGGTCCAGCTTTCGTCGTAGTGGATCTTGTGGCCGTTGAATGTCAAGGCTGAGAACCGAAAGAGGCCTACTGGTGACCAGCGCAGCTTTCGGAGCGAATAAGCTATATGATGTTCAGATGTACTTTCACGGCATTGAATTTCTTAAAGTGAAATTCGCGTTGGGAAGATCGGACTCACATTGGCCATCTACTTGCTCGTCCTCCATTGTCGATGGCCCTCTCTTCACCTTACCCTCTACCGGCTTGGCCACGGGCTCAGTCGCGGCCTCGAGCTCAGGACGGAATATCCAAGATCTGCACAGCGTCAAGCGTCCCGCAAATACACGCCAGGAAGTTTAGGGCAAACATACCGTTGATCCGTCAACGCAAGCCCGTCCGTGCCCCAGAACTCCTTCTCGACCTGGACGAGCACCATCTCGCCGCCGCCGCGGCTCTTCTTGGGCACGGCGCTGAGCAACCTCGTCCGCTCCTCGGCGATCTCGCCGACGCGCAGCTGCGCCGGGCCGGCCGGCCACGTCATCCTGCCGCCCGCCCACATGCGCCGCGTAAACGGCGCGGGCGAATTAAACGTGCGGTCCGTGCCGTCGGGCCCGAGCTCGGACTCGAGCCCGCCCGGCGTGAAGTACACGAGGTGGTAGCCCGGGGGCACCGGGGTGCCCGGCGGCGGCGGCTCGACGGAGACGTCGAGGCCCGGGTACAGTTCCCGCCGGCCCAGCGTGAGGCTGAGCTTCTGCAGCTGGTTCGCGTCGAGGAGCTGCCGCGTGGTGAAGGTCTTGTTGGCGAAGGTCTCGGTCATCTGGGAGCCGGCTTCCGAGGCGCTCGTGGCTATGCATCTCCTCCCATGGGTTAGGGGAGTGCGCCGGCATGCGGAAGCCCGCCGCAGGGCATTGGTGTAAATATTTGGACGCAATGCCATTTCCGAGACTCAATTACCCTACTGCAAGGAAGTTGAAAAACTGCGGATTGAAATCATTCAATCCGAAAATACTGTGGACTATTGTCCCTTCTCGTGTATATGATGAGAAAAGAGCCGAGCCAATGCCTGAGCCGAGAACGCAGGATGCCGTCATTCGTGCGGACAGCGTTGGAGAGCCTCGGGCGGTTATCTGAAGTGCTTAGACTGCTTATGTTAACTTGGCGGACGCATTGCTGCATCGTGGCTAACAAAAGAAAGCTTGAGCCACTGAGATAAGATTATTGGGTCTGCAAGCTGACTATAAAACAACCTCAGCTAGGCACAGGCCCGTGCGTAATATAATGGAATAGATCTTGTAATACGAGACACATCTAGTCTTTACTTGATTCTAGATTATTGTACTGAGAGCGATTGATCATTGATTATTCAACTCAAACCTTAAGGTCTCCGGTCAACTCGTTATACGGAGGAAACACAAATGGGATCTTCTCGGGCATAAGGTCAGGCCATTTGCTCTCGATGAGACCCATGAGTTCGTCAAAGAAGACCTTGTATCCCTCCGACGTGAAATGGACTCCTATTCGCACTTGTTAGCCATGCATACGGACGAAAGACTTTGGAAATTGGTAAGGAGGATCAATTGCGCCTTACCATCCGACAAGAGACGACCGAGCACCTCATTCCTCGGCGCGGCCAACGACCCAGCAAGGACATCGTCGCCGGGCGTCCAGCCGGCCCGCCGCATCAGGGCGGTCCAGAGATCGAGAACGGCCACGTCGGCGCCCGCGGCATCACGTCCGACCCGGCGGCACGCCTCGGCGTACTCGCTCGCGACGGCCGCGTGGCGCGTCATCGCCGGGTACCCGGCGGCGCGGTCCTTGGCCTCGTGCTGGTGCTCGTCGATGGGCGGCGGCGTGACGAGAACAATCTGGCACGGCTGCTGCGCGGCGAGGGCCGGGTGCGACAGGATGGTCTTGAGGTTCGCGGCGTACTGCGCCAGCGGCACGTGCATGCCGTTGTTGGCCGCGGCCGAGGTGCCGTCGTTGGCGCCCAGGAGAATGGTCTGGTTGGGGCAGTGAGTATAGACATTTTTTTTTTTTCCGTCAGCGCTCGGAGAACTACTTACGACGATGCTGACTTTGGCTTGTTCCGGGGACGGGATCACGTATGGGAGGACCTGAAGAGCCTGTCTTGTATTGTATCCGCTGTTGAAGTCAGAGATTTTGGCGGAGAATATTTGGGGCGTTGTGCTTACTCGAGTCCTCTATTCACAACATCCAAGCGCCGGATGTAAGCTACATGGTTTGACGTCAGCGTCAGCCACGTATCGAAGTGAAGGTAATGACAACAAACCCCTCTGGAGTGCCGGAGTCAGTCCGTTCTCTTCGACACTCGAGTACTCGGTGAGGGAGTCGCCCAAGAGCAGGAACTGCTCATATTGGTATCTCGCCATATTCGAGAGTGTGCCAGGATTAGTTTGATGCACTAGGGTGGGCAAAGTAGGATCAAGTTGTGTGCTATCCAACTGTTGCGCAATGCTGGAAACTCATCCGTCTGCTAAATGCCTCTAGTTCAATTCTAAATTTGAGTGGAATTTTTCCAAGTCGACCCACTGGCACTAGCATCGAGACTGTATCGGATTATATCGACTTGGCAGCCTGTATGGCTTCTAATGCATAACACGCTTTAGCCATGCTGCGATGGACGCAAGATAATAGTCATGACAAAGTGATCAAGGAGACATCAATGGGTCCTAGTCAGAGAAGACATAAAAAAGCGGTTAGCGACACCGGTTCAAATCAAGACGCTGGTGGCATTGGGTGACAGTCTAATTAAAAATACAACGAAACGTATACTATGAAAACAGTACTCCGAGGGGACGATACAAACAAGGGTATATCGCCAAGAAGGACTTGGCCAAGAAACCATCCTGAAGGGAAATGAGCGCATTTTGGCGCACATTCGTCTTCCTTTATACGCAATCATCATATCATCTTCCATGACCGAAGGCACTGACTCGATCCAAACGCGCATTGCCGATGAAAAAGTCTTTGTCTGTCCCTAGGAGGCAGGAGTGCAATGATGACCGAATCAAAACTGTGTTATGACGTCGGGCACATGCATTTCGACGCTCTCTTCCAAGATGGCGACGCCGTCAGCAACCTCCAAAGGCGTCTTGTGGAAACGGCCCTCTTCGATTTCTTGTTCCTCCATCAGTGTCAGCGACTCGCGCAAAAATGTTTCTTCGTGCGGAGTCGGAGCAGGGAGTGGTGTGTCGCTTGCGTGGTTCAAGACAACCTCATCCAAGTGTTTGTCGAAGCTAGACTTGTTTGATCGAGGATAGTAGCCAGTTGGGCCATCAACATCCAGCATCGAATACGGCTGGTATGGCTGAATGCGTGATGACTTCTTTCCAGAAGCGAAGCCGTTCAATGCTCCACATGTCTTCAAATCGATCTTGCGTCCTCCAGAAAATTGTTTTGCGGAGTCCTTGGAGCAATCCTCGACTTCTTCGACCTCTGCAATAGCTGGCGTGGGTACGGGGTGCACATCAGGCACTCCACTGCTTGCATTGTTTCCGTGTTTGAGGCCCTTGGCAACATTCTGGGAGGGATTGTCGTACTCTGGGGTTTCGTTCTCAATGACCTGCTGATCAATGGTTTCAATGACTTCCCAGAGGGATGACGACGGTGAAGGCGGAGTGTCAGGATCGCGATGGAATGATCGCGGCTGCTTCTCAATTAGTGTCTTACTCTTGGAAATTCAAAAGCTCAAACAGGATTCAGATGAACAAGGAAAAGAATAAAAGACCTACCAAAGGCACAGGGCGATATCCGATATTCTTGACAACTTCTGCATCCATGACTGGGCGGCTTCCGTGCTGATGAAATCCAAAACCCACAGCGGCGCTGGCAGGAATATCACCTTTGACGACGCCATCAAGACTGAGGTAGCTTCGTGGCTCGCAAGTGGGACGGCAACGGTGACAACACTTGAATTGACACTCCTTGAGATCCTCTGGGACCCATGGCTTTCCCGCGCGGGACTCTGCGAAACCTGGTGGTAGGTAGATTGACCTCATCGTGCCGGATCTGGGAAAGTAGACGGAGCGCTTTCTAGTGCCCTTGGAACCACCTTCCATGGCCAGTACATTCTGGAGCTGAACAGGTCAAGTTAACTTTTGTTTCGGGTAAGATAGATCTACGAAGGTGCCCTACATTCTCTCGTTGCTGCAGAATAGTTGATATCTGGTCGGGAGAATACGTCTTCATAGCAACGTCATCAACCTCTTCGAAGAAGCTGTATCGATTCGACCTCGACTCAGAGCTGCGGGGTCCCGGCTTGACTTGCGCAGTCATGTATCGACCGATCTTATCAAAGTTGACCTTTTTGTTTCCCGTGATGGTAAGCTCAATATTTCGGGCTATGGGGTGTCTCGGTTCGTATCATACCTCGTGGCCAAGCTCAATGGCATGTTCCAGCAAATGCTCACGGTCCTGCGTACATCGATACAACCAACCCTACTGGCCGGATCGATGGCACATCTCGCAAGAAAATTGGGTGTCGAAGATTCGCGTCATGGTTAGATGGGTGCAAGTCGGATTCCAATTCTGAGGTCGATATGTTGAGACGGTCGAGCCCGCCAAGGGTGTGCGGCGACTCACTCGCGCTGGCGAGGGGATGGTGATTTCGCTCATCATGCACCAAGCGTTGGTATGACTCTTGCTGCGACTCCTGATTCTGAGGATGCTGTCAAAAATTGTAGGTCTAGCAATGATTGCTCGTAAAAGATGCGGCGGCAGCGCGCGAGGGCAGACGGCGTGAATGTGCAGTGCAGGTCGCGGCAAAGCAGAAACGTTTCCCTTGAAGTGTTGACCGGCGAGCGCGAACGTTTTGCAACTGGCGCGGCGACGAGTTTTATAAGGTAGACGAGGTATGTTGGCCAAACAGATTGGAGGAAAGAAGATGACGCATCTGCAGCAGCTCGACCCTGCCCAAAATACTGAACAGCCAGAGCAGAAGACCGGCGCCTTTTGTCAAACCCGCAAAATGTTTATTTGAACTACATACAAAGGGCATCATGGATTTGAAACTCGCCTACGATCCGCCATTTTCGCGATGCGTATTTTTATTGGATATATTTACGACCTCTGCTAACCATCAGAAGTGACGAGACAAACTGAGTAAACCGGGCAGTCTGACTGTGTTATGATTATAGAGGACTCTGGGTTCAGTCAATTGAACCCATGTCTCATGGCTCAACAATTACCCTGTCAGCCGGGCTATTTGCGATTTCCAAATTACTAAGTGAAAACCTCCCTTCCTATACTGCAAAGGTGTATTTTTTGAGTTACATCAACAAATGCAGTGTCGATCCGATAGAGCTGGCATAGAAATTCTCGCAGGTGCAGGTTGAGGTGCAGATTGACAGCGATCAGTGCCCAACGGGGGTACCTGCCGTTACATGGACATGCATCTGGATTTGATGAGTCGGGACAGAAAATACAAAGAGGTTGCATTCGAGACGAGTCAGTCAATACATTATGACCAGACAGAGTATCGGTGGCCGTGGGTATGGATAGTAGGTGTCTGCAAGTCACGTCAAAAAGAAATGGGGTCCTTTCTTGCTAAATGGATGCGCCAGAACCCAACCAGGATGTCGAGATCTCCAGTCAAAGCTTGGCGTCTATCTTTTGGGTGGACTGCTGAAATGTGGGATGAGTTGTCTTGTCGCGCGCTCTGGTTTCAATTCGTCCTGGGCGGAGACACGATTCTGTGTCGCCGTTGCCCATTGGTTGTGGGAGCTAGCTTGAGCCAATCGGGACGGACAGGGGATCGACTCCAAGGAAATGTCCCCCAGCAACGGGTTCAGCTGTCGTGCAGCAACGGCAGACACCATCTTTCGGGCGCGATCACAGCTGGACGCGGTGGACACGAAAGCTTCAATCACCTTTTTGGGACTTCTGATTGATTTACCACATTGTTCCACGTAACTGGCTCATCAATGACGGACCGCCATTCTGACTTGCATCCAACACAGGTAATGCGTATGGCAGAGGGCCAATCGTCATCGGCTTTCAAGATGTTCAAAATGCAGTCCGGGGCCCAGAACAGCAGAGCAAGCATTGAGCAAACTGGGGCACCCCGCGGCATGGATGGAAGGGAAAGGCATTGACCCAACCTCTCGACGTGCATCAATCAGCCCAAGAATCAAACCCAACCTCCACCATCCAACGCTGATTTTTCAAGTCAGGGCATCAATTTGACCACTTGTGCGTGACATGAATCTTCCACCTTTTGTGAAAGCATTTTATCGAAGCTGTTGCATCACGTCAATAGAGTAAATTTCGTCGTTTAATGCAGCAAAGAGACTTTCCGTGATCCCCATTGATCTGAAGCTTGGGGGAACAGCAGCTGGCCCAAGATCGGCTAACCTAGGACAGGACAGGCCAGGGGTCGGGGGCCCGTATCCCCAGGGCAATAAGCAGCTAGTCGCCCAGCCTCGGCTTCAATTGGCCAAACATAAACAAAGCGTCTCGGAATTGGCCTCTGCTTAACCTACCCACGCTGCTGCTCGCTCTCCGCCCCATCTCAAAAGTTCAACCTTACATAGCACTGTCTGTCTGTCGTTCGACTGTTTGACTGAGACCGCCCTCAGATTCAATCCGCCAGAGCGCCGACGACTCTCTCTCCTGTCGCCTCCCTCCCTCCACCCATTTTCGCTCCTCGAGTCTGCGACTAGTGTCCCTCTCCTGGACCGACCGTCGCGTCGACCGCCGAGACCATGACGACCCTCAAGATCGAGCGGGACACGGTCCGCAAGGGAACCGAGACCGTCGCCGATGCTACCGCCGCTGCTGCCTCCGCTGCCGCCGCCTCCAAGGATGGCCACCTGCCCGGAACGAGTGGAAAGCACCCTCATCTCGAGAAGCTGGGAACTGTCATTACCGGTGGAAAGTCCAATGCCGGCACTAAAGGCTACTTGATGGTCCGTAAACCCTCTCTCCGTCGTTCGCTTATAGCCTCGGCTTGCGCGAGCGCTCGGCTATACCATGACGACAGCACCAACTGATAACAATGTTCTATGCAGGCCTACATCAAGCAGCTCGAAGAGAACCCTCTGCGCACCAAGATGCTGACGTCCGGAACCCTCGCCGGTCTCCAAGAATTCCTGGCGTCATGGCTGGCCAAGGACCGCAACAAGCACGGAAACTACTTCACTTCGCGGGTCCCCAAGATGGCAGCGTACGGAGCTCTGGTCAGCGCACCTCTCGGTCACTTCCTCATCTGGTGCCTGCAGAAGGCTTTCAAGAACAGGACGAGTCTCAAGGCCAAGATCCTGCAGATCCTTGTGAGCAACCTGATCATTGCGCCCATCCAGAACTCGGTCTATCTCGTCGCCATGGCCCTCATCGCCGGCGCCCGCACGTATCACCAGGTCCGCGCCACCGTGCGCGTTGGTTTCATGAGGGTCATGAAGGTGTCGTGGGTCACGTCGCCCATCTGCCTTGCTTTTGCCCAGCAGTTCCTTCCCGAGCAGGCCTGGATGCCCTTCTTCAACGTCGTGGCCTTTGTCATTGGAACATACATCAATACCATGACCAAGAAGAAGAGACTTGCTGCCCTCCGCAAGAAGCACTTTGGCGACGGCCGCGACGGCCGCGGATCCGGCTCCATGGGCGGACGTCCGGACGACTACCCGCCAATGGGACCCAACCCTCCCTACTAAACTTGATATGACGACGTGACGGTAATGAACGACGGTGTTGAGAGGGGAACAAATCTCCTGTGAGGAAGATTCGCTCAGTATATATGCCATGAGCAGCTAGATACCCTTCATGTTGGAAAATGAGTCATGTCTGAGGGGCTTCTCGAAACCAACCGTATTGTACTGGGGCTCTACGGAACACGAAATCGGAATACGGAGGCGATGTTTTTTCAAACTTGACATCATTTCTGAAGCCACATATGCCTGCACATCCTCCCCAAGCTATTGATTGAATTATATTTACTTTTCCGCCATCTACGTGTACCAATGCGCGTGATCTTCGTTGTTGACCTGAACGGGCTATAAACACGGTAGTGTGCGACTTGATAAGTACCTTAGAGCCATGCGTTTCTGTGGTATTTCATGATCGAATATGATCCGAGAACGCCGTGAGACCTCGAGCTGCAACGCCCTTACCAGAATATTTTAGGTCGATTTCGTTTTCAAGACGAACAGGGGACACTTAAGGACCTAGACCATCGTTTAAGATCGCTTGACTACTTTGATTTGTGATGGGTTCCTTCAGTCTTCTGTGGCCAGATGACTTGGCGTCGAGGCCAGCACCACGGAACAAAAATAGAAAACAACTGCCGGCTCCAGAAACATGCCAAGATAACACACACGATCCCGGAGCCAAATTGACTAGAAGAAAAAAAAATGAGTGGATATCAGGCCATCCCCCTACTCGAACCCGAAGGCTCTCGATTCCATACCCTAACGTCTGGCCATATGGGCGGGGGGTAGGTTACCGTCAGGCCACTCGACCATGAAACCAAGCTTCCTGCGTCAGGCGTGCCCAGTGACTGGTCCGTTTGTTGAAATTTTGGTGCATTATTGCAGATCATATGGTTGCCTTTGTTGTCCTGCGTTTGCTGGTGGGGGATGGCGAGCGTTCGCAAAGACACAAAGCAACTTCGTTTGACGTTTATATTTCTCTTTCGAGGTAGTCGATATTGTTTGTAGTCCTTTCCCAGCAGTATAAAAGTATAACGTCGAGCATATAAAGCCGGGTTTGAAGAGGCGGGCTGTGGAAACTGACATATTGTCTGAACAAGGTTGACGACGTCGAGACAGAATGCAAGAATCTAATTAGACTCAGGGCAACGTCAGCGTAGACATTCCGGATAGTGAAAGCAACATTCGAAAAGTCAAATCAGCCATAGAAAGAAAATTTCGAGTGAGATATTTGGGAATAGCGACCCGATCATGACATTTACAGAATAGGTAGGTAGGTACGAGGTTTAGGACGTAGGTTTATATATCCGCGCTATGGAACTTGATTGAAATTCTCTGAACACTTGATCAAGCCTTTGGACGTGAGTTCGAAGCTTGCACTGACTATACGGGATCTACAAATGAATATGCAAGCAGATGCATCAGCTTAAGGAAAAGTTTGTTTTACTTCGACGGTTCTAGCTATGATGCCTTCTCAGCTGGCGGTGCTGGGCCCCACTACGGGCTAGCAACACGCTGTAAATGGGCACTCTTAACGATATCGTCTCGCGAGTCTATTACGGCGTCGTTTTGGAAGGGAACACCTGTGTTTCGTTGCGCAAGTCTCGGATTGTGGTTATCGTGACTCGTGAGTGCGAAGCACGTCCCACGACAAGGTGCGGGCTGAGGACAACACAAGATTCTATAATATCGCCTGACAATCTGCCAATCTTGGCCAGTCCAGACTCCAAACACCGGCCTCAACAAGCATATCCTATCAAGACAACCATACAGCTAATTCTTGAAGGTTGCGTGCTATACACGCGGATGCACAAAAGAAAAACGATGGCCAAATGTAGGTTGGAATACGAGGGAAGGCGCGTGTTTGTGGAGCCACCGTGGTTTACCCGACCTCTTCTCAAGCCTGACCAATATTGGTTTGGAGTGCGACCAACGGAAACTGCCACCAACGACCTGTCATCAACCGAAACGTCAACACGAGCACTGCAGCTTATAAACATTGACGCATCCCCTCAATTTGACCACTGGGGATGATGATGCTGCTCCGCTCGTGCATCTCCATGATCTGTAAAGCACCGCCGAAATCCCATGGAGCCATTTCGAGGACTTTCTCGAGCTCTCCACGGCAGCCAATCAGAAATGATCAAGGGAATCCGGCCTGGCTTCAGCAGATACTAGGCGATACAGCGCCGCCCCCGAAGCTCTATGCGTGGACATCGGCGAACCTCCAGGGCATCTCCCACGCCGAGAAGGAGGAACCACGGACGAAGAGCCTCGACGCCCCATCCAGCAGACGCGTGTACGTGCTTGGTCTCGGCAATCTAGGCCGTCTCTTCGCTAGCAACCTGCGGAAATCCGACACACCGCCGCCGGTCACCCTGATCCTGCATCGCAAAGCTCTTCTAGAGCAATGGGTCTCATCTCCAGGCATAGAAATCACCCGCGCTGGTCAGGCCGAGAAGTTCTCAGACTTCCATGTCGAATGGTGGACCGAGGAGCGGCCATCATCCGGGCCCGTCATTGAGGCCGCTGATGGCACTGCTATGCCAAATCTCATCGTCGCCACAAAAGCCTCGGATGCCCTGCCTCAGGTAGACGGGTTGCGCAAGTACTTGGGTGGCAGCTCCAACGTCGTCTTCACCCAAAACGGCATGTGCAAACTGTGGCCACCAATTGGCATCGCCTACAACAGCCACCGATTTCCGGACCAGAGCCATCCCAACTGGCTTGCCTGTGTGACTACCCACGGAGTGGTCTCCTCGGCGCCCTTCAGAAGCACCCACGCATCAGTAGCTTCGGCGACAATAGGACCCGTGTCGCTGAACCCTCGCCATGGCAACGACTCGAGCTATCTGATCGAAACAATAGTGAAGTGCCCCGATCTTCACGCCAAGTCAGCAGCCAGATCCGAGCTGTGGGTGTTGCAGCTTGAGAAGCTCGTTGTGAACTCCGTCATCAATCCTTTGACTGCTGTTCTCAGATGCAAGAATGGCGAACTGTTTGTGCCCAGCGGTGATGCCTTACCGCTGATCATCGACAAGCTCATCGAAGAGGCCAGTCATGTTCTGAGAAAGCTGGTCCTACATCCGTCTAGCAGTGATATACTAAGAGATACTGCTACACACTCGGCCCATGGACCGCATGACTCACCAGAAGTATCTCCTCAAAACGTGGAGGAGCAACTCCTGAACCGCTTTTCGTTCGAAAACCTTCATCGCATGGTACATGAAGTTGGTTACAAGGTTCGAGAGAATACAAGTTCAATGCTCCAAGACGTACGAGCAGGGAAACCTACAGAAATTCGGGACTTCAACGGTTGGCTCGTGGACACTGCGCAGTTTCTGGGCCCTGGTGTCGAACTGCCTACTCACACGAGACTGATTGCAATGGTTGAAGACGGGCTCACATTTCCGAGAAGCGAGTTAAGCGACCGATTCAAATCTGTCTCATAAGGCTTAATACCACATATCCATTGGTCTTGGCAACCCGCCCTGCTACAACAGGAACACCGCAGCACGCACCAGTCATTGACTCCGCACATGGGGGCAACATAGGGCCGGATCGAAAGTCCGCGACGTTCCAGCCACTCGGTGCTTGCCCTACAATATAATCAAGCTTCAGAAACTACATGGCCTCGGCACTGGGCCAATTATGACACCGGGATGGTTTTGCAACACCGACCCCGTACAAGGGTGACGATCCTACCTAGGCATGATACGACGTTAGCATAGGCGGATTGCAACGCCTACATGCTACAGTATCATGACCAGCAAGCATACGCGGCTACGCCGGGGATTTTGTTCTCGGGCTCGTAAGCTGTAAAGACCGCGACAAAAGAAAATATAATTTTCTGCTCGGGTTCGGGACCGACTCTGGCTGCTTGCGACCTGCCTGCTTTTCATACCAGTAGTTTGAGGTCATCGATGCATCTAGCAAGGTCGACTTGATGCAAAGCACGTATGCAAGCGCAAAAGACGGAAGAAAAGAAGAAGAAAAGTACACGTCCCAAGAGATTTGTTTGGCCCGATGAAGTAAGGTTCCTACGTTCGATCATTGGTTCAACTGGGCTGTTCGTGATGTCCTATTAGCGATTCGAGGCTGTTCTTGAGGCCCCAGTTACCATTCGCGAGCCGTTGGCCCAATGGGCATCCAGACAATTGTGTGCAGACAATTGTCTTTCTTGGACGAATCAGAGCAATCGCATACTATGGCTGACTGCGATTCGACGGCAATTTTCAATTCTCTATTTATTTGTTATGGTTTCTCGGATGACTTTCATCGCTTGGGGCCTGGGAGCATCACACGGGTGTACGTATAAAAAAGGGTCTCGACAAAGCCATGTCGCGGCGATCCTACGGTTGCAATACTGACGGATCCCACGGACTCTTAAGCTTGAGTCGAAAATCTCCGATTGGTTGACATACTCCGAACGGCCACAGCGGGAGATCTCGCTTGGACTAGCATGCGATCATCGAAATGATATACGGAAGCAGTAATGAGCTCGTCTGGCTTCAACCGAGTTGCCAACACAAAGTCTGGCCTTTGGAATCAGTGTTTGTGCATGGCGCCTGAGAAATTCGGTCGAACCCGCCTGCACACGCGACTCCCAAGTGTCACCCTACGTCGGCGAGTGCAACTCTGCCAGTGGCTTTGGAAGACAATGTCCGTGACAGTTGCGGTTTGCCTGGTTATGGTGCAGAGTTTGAGATGGGCCATTGCGGTTCTGATCAGTCGCAAAGTAACACGACGGGATGCGACGTCCCAAAGAGGCATCGGTACCATTTCTTTGGCGAAACTTTACGGGCAGATCTCACTTGGTAACACAGCTCAAAGCGACACATCTCGCGTATCTTTCGACTACTCGACGAGTCCCCCGGACCGTCCTGGCCTGGTGTGTGGATTTAAGTCACATGCAGAAAATCCCCTAAGGCAAGGAAACTCAGTTGCCCTGGGATCTGCTTACAGGGGGGCAAGCAATCCTCGCCCCTCATCAGTGCTGACCTGGAGTCGCCAACGAGGAGGCGACAGTTTCTCCCCTTCTTCAAGCCCTCACCACCAAGATGCACGTCCTGCCTCATACTCCATGCTGATAACATGCGTTGCCTGTGACACGACTGCCACAAGAGCCGCCCGGCTCCAGATATGGAAAGTTTCGCGGACCTGGCATGCGTGGGACGTCTGAGAGCTCAGCGCAACCCTGCACCGCGAATAGGATGATGTACCTTACGCGAGATGTGGGGTCACTCGGCCGGATCAGTGTAACAGTGGTGGCTGGCATTTGCACGCGAAGATGGCTCCGACGTTGCATTCGTACCTCTGAGAGCAATTCTTGCAGTACTTGAACACCGGCAACATCAAGCGACCTTGTTGATAACGCATCTTACGATGCGCCAACGGCGCACGCCAAATTCTCGGCCGGCTTTTCTTCTCATTACTGCAAACTCAAATCCATGAAATGGTTTCCCCATTCTGGCAGTCACGTCAAGGTCTGGTGGTATGTATGTCGGCCATGCTTTCTTCTTTGACGTTTGTGAAGGTCGCTTTTCACATGCGATGCTTCATCATCATTGCGCACTCCCGGCGATTTGTGGCCGGCCGCTCGAAACAAGACACACTACCCCAGATGTTGGGACCTGATACATCTCCGCGGTTGGCACGTGAATTCCCGCGTTTGAATGCGGCAGTCATGTTCACCACCACGGAGCCGACACAAGGATAGTGGGGGTTCGCCCCCCGGTCAGATAACTTGGACGACAGGGCTCAGCCAGCAAACCGGTTCTGTCTCGATCCCAGGCAGTAATTCAGTCAGCCAGCAGAGAGCAACGGCGCTGATAGCAGTCAAAATTGTCAGCAACGACAAATCTACTGCTTGGCGGCTCTCTCACCGCAACAAGCCACCCATACGGAACAGACTCTGGGTAAGTCGATGGCTTACCAGCCTGACGAGGGTGGAGCCCTGCCATTTCCCGCTCGGCAGCACCCCTCGAGCCGGGAAGTAAACCAGTGAAACAGCTTACCAGTCCATTACTCGATGCCCAGACCCTGTCACGGCATCTCGCCTGAGATGGACTCGGTAGTTTGGTCCCCCAGCCCAGGTGCTAGCGGAAAATTTGGTGGTTGCAGCAAGCAATGTATCCCCAGACTCGTGATGGTCCAGGATCGGAATACTGGCTGTGATTGATCGATTGTGCTCACTGGCTGGGACCAGCACGCAGCTGTGGTTCATCCCCCTCTTTGGGGAAGCACATGCCGAGGACGATGCGATTCCCTGATTCGCAAACTGCCCACTGCCGCTACGTGCCAAACGGGTATTTGCGTTGCAGCTATCTGGTGCCAGCGATGAATGGGATTCTGTCTCGCGTACCTTTTGGCAATAAGCGAAGGGTGTGTGGGTAAATTGGCGGCTGCCCGTCTGTCTTCTGTGGCGAGATGGGCGAACCAAGTTTCTGGCATGCGCGCGCACACACGCAAATACACGTTGTCTCGCTCTTTTTCGTTCCCTTTCTGGACGAGCTTTCTGTTATACATTCGCTCCCAATAACACGGGCGATTATATGGCCTGCCCAATCGTGCCAAAACGGACAACGCAATTCGACGAGATTCCCTCTCGTTCGGTCTTTTGCTAGGCCCCAGACAAACGACGACACATTGACGCGCGCTTTGATTCTTTTTTGCCTTCGCACGCAACATTTGCTACTTGCCATTGCTCGCATCCACGGATTTCTGCCCCTGTTTTTGGATAGACGAGAATGGCGAACAATCCGCCATCCATGTGTCAATCAGATCAAGCGAACACGATTACGCTGTCGATCATCACGAGTGGCGGGTTTCTAAAAATGTCATCAAGACTGTTTATTCAGCATTCTGCTCAAGCCGAGGCTGTATATGTATGATAGAAACACAGATGTCGAAATAGCCTCCTAGAAACTATTTGGAATCTCGCCTGCCTAGGTTTGATGTATCAAGGTAGCCAGCCACAATGAGTAAAATTCTAATGATTTTATTTGTTCCAAAATACAGCTGATTATTGTCCGTTTCAATGCACCGCTTTTTGAAAAGTCCGAGATTCGTATACTCGTCGTACTTTACCCGCTCTTTCCATCCTTGACCTTTTCCTTTTTCCCCCTTGCGTAGATCCTTGTCGAAGACTTGTACGCTTTCTCCTCGGGTCATCATTGCTTTTCTGCGCTCCCGCCCGTCACTCAATACAACATGATGGAAGAAAAGAAAGAGCGAGTGGACTGTGGTGAGAGTAATAGGGTATTATGACTAGAAAAAAGAAAACAAGAGTATATATAGTGCCTTTCTGTGATGTAACTTTAATACTATACACTAAGAACATGCATTGTCTGAGTAGAAGTGATTGTGTTGGGAAGTTTGGAAAAAGGGAGAGAAATGTGACAGGAAATGAAACAAAAAAAAAAATAAACCGCATAAAAGCTATCCGCCAGCCGTCGCCAAATCTATAGGTCGTCAGAAACATTGACCACTGTTGGTCATTGGTATCTCTAGGTAATTATATCGTTAAGAGCCCCAACTCAGTATCCATGGACAAGGGTCATATCCGAGTACCAGAGATCAACAAGAAGGGAAAACAAAAAAGTAATAAACATACACAAAGAGCTCTCCAAGAGAAGCAGTTTGAATTCTTCCTCCATACATATCTTCTTCACTTTTCGACGCCCGACGCCTTGCTATGTCTTTTGAATTCGTAAGAAACCATGTTCGGGCCAGGAAAGTTGATTTTTTGATTGATCGTAAAAGGCTTCGGACACTTCTTCAACCATTTCGTATCGTGATATACATTCATGCTGATGTATGGTGGTAGCTTGCCTGTGCTACATCAGGATTGTCGTCGTGTCTGTATTGTGGGTGTACTCCAGGCAATTGCGAGCTTCCTAGTCCCTGGAGCTGCTGAGGGTAGATGGTGTCCCCTGACCCAGGAGCCGAAGCTCCTGGCGGAGACGCTGATTGCTATAAGTTCTCTTCTTCGTCTGTCCCTTCTATCAGCTGCTCGGCCCGCTCGCGGCAGGCCACCGGCGTGAAACCAGTGCCCATCTTGTTGGCTACGATGCGCCACTTCTCGCTCTCGTAGTCGGCCAGCGCAGCTCGCAATTTTTGGTCCTAGAATATAGCCGTTAGCCAACCCCCTTCTGTAGCCATACAGAATCGGCCTTTTCTGGCGGACTTACCGTTTCGTCAGTCCACTGTGTTGTCTTGGCCTTGAGCTTCGTGCAGTAACGGACTTGTAGGGTGCCTGATGAACGCCCAGGAAAGAAGTCCGCAATTTGCTTCCAGGTCAGGTTTTTGTTCTCCTTCAAATCAATCAAGAGTTGATCATCCTCGGGCGTAAATTTGAGCTTTGGCCCCCTTGGCCTTGCAGCGGGTGCTGGCATACCAACTTGGCCGACTACACTCGGCGCGCCGCCACTCGCGGACAAACTTCCTTCAGCATCGCGGCGCATCATCTTGGTCGGTGGGCCATGATCGGGAAGGCGATGGTGGTGGTGGTGAGTAGGTGGCGCGCTAGTAGCCTGAGCGTAAGCAGCACCCAACGGAGTCTGCTGCATGGAATCCAGATCGCCTTGGTCCAGCTCGGGCATTCCCGAGACGGAAAGATCCAAGTCGTCTGGTCGGCTTCTCTTTCTTCCTGAGCTGTGTGGTTGGTTTGGCGTCATGGACGAATACAATGGCACACCGTGAGTAGGTGTCTGGACACCATAGTGGGAAGCTCCATGATGGCTCATATGTCTAGCACCTGGAAGTCCACCAAGGTGGGAGGGATCCATCAGGATCTGGTGGTGGTGAGGCGTGTGGTGCTGCGACATCGCGGAGTGCTGGTGCGACTGAGCTGATTCATGTAAGTTGCCGGAGCCAGGATGCTGGAGCTGATTCCCGCGATGATGGTGGTGTGCTTCGTAGGAGTGTTGGTTCTGGTTCTGCTCGCCCGGATGCGAGTCCTGGGGAGAGTAGTCGACATTGTAGTCTGGTCCTACTCGATAGTTGCCCGCCAGCGTGTCTCCGATGCATGGGTTCCGCCAGAGCGAACCGCTCTGGACGGTCGCCGGACTCTGGATGGAAAGTATTTGCCGAACCGGGCCCCCACGGGCCTGCTGTTGTGGTGACGGTTGTGGAGTGGGAGGACCGGCGTCTCGTGAGGCGAAAATGGTGTCCGTCTTGCCTGGCTGCCGTCGAGATACGTGTGCGCAGGGCTCCTACTTGCCTGAGAGCCCTCAACATGTGTCGATGTTGTCGCCGGCACAGTCGCCCCTTGTCTTGCTATTATGTGGGAGTTGTTGTTGAAAGAGATGACAGGCAAGCGACTGCAATAGCTAGGTCTAGCTTCACAGGTGTCGAGCAACGGGCGATGGTTGTTTGAAGTAGTCTTCAGCCGATGGCGGTGTCCGGAGTCTAGTTTAAGAATACAATGCAACCTCGACCTTTTTCCAGTCATATGGGAATCCCTCCTAGTGACTGGTTTCCCTTAGCCGGTCTAATATTTCATGGCAGAAGTCAGGTGGGTGGAGTAGAGACAGAGGACATGGGCTGCATTATATCGTCTGATCTACCTTATCGTTACGTCCCCCAACAGGGGCGAGGCTGGTAACCGACAGACGGGTACCTTGACTACTTCTCTTTTCGTCGACAGGTTAAAGCGTGAGTACCATGTGTGACAAGAACGAGTGTAGTGTATCGTTCCTGGACGGGTGTGGAGAAGCGGTTACCTTGCTGCTCAGCAATGACGGTGGCATAATTTGAGGATCTTATGCCATGGTCTGCTTGCCGGTTATAGAATGAGACCCTGGCCCTGGGGGGGAATGATGCAACTGGGGCGAGGACAGCCACAACGGACCAGGCCTGTCAGACATGGGTTGTGTAGAAAACGGGACCTCAAGAAAGCAGTCCGGACCCTGGCAAGTCTTGGCCCAAAGAGGGACTTGGCAAGCGGGAGATCTCATCTAGGAGAGAATGGGTGCTTCGCAACTGGGTAACTGGATGAAGAGTTGCAAACTGAAACAAGCACCACTGTGCAATTGGGCAAGAGCTCGAGCAGGACGGCATCGTGGGTGTGGTTTTTGGGGTGGGAGAGAGCCAGCACTCTATCCAAGAAGGCTAATGCACTTGCGACTTTCTTCTCTCTGGGAGCTGTGATGCCGACGGAACTTTCATGTGCGATTGGTTCCTGGTTGTGCTTGCAACACTCGATCAAGGCCATGTAGAAACAGTTGGGCAGGGATTTTTGTGTCCTCGCGTCTCCACTCCTGAGGGGCCTATAGTCAACCAGGGGCAACCTATATTAAGGAGTTAAAACCCGCGATCGCGACACCCCATAGGGCGTACCCCCGACTGGGGTGAGTGAGTAGAAAGCCACACCGCGATCCAGGGTGATGCCACAATGCTGATGGAGCAGGGGATGGATCTTTTTTTGCTGCTGGATGGGTCTGCTTAGGGCACGTCTATAGGCGCATGCTCTATGTCGACCAGCGTGGACGCGTCTCCTGATCACCACGCGCAGCTTTCAACATCCACTTCCAGACGACATGCCTAGAGCGGAAGTGAAACAGTGGGCTGGATGTCGAACATGTGTATATGTCCAGTATAGCACAAAATCAAAAGATGAGATCGTGAAAGAGTAGTAAGCGCCCCGACAGAGTTGATCGAACGTCGCGAAAGCAAGATCAAAAGAGAGCCGTTGCGGGTTGAGAATGCTGAACCACGATACGTAGCAGCTAACCTTAGCAAATAAGGTTGTATGCAGAGCTTGATTCGACTCTTGGCGATATCGAAACTGGAATGATACTCCCCAGACTGGCAACGTCGTTCCCGGGCGGCTACTGAGAAATCGTCACGACCAGCCTGATGCACCGCAACCAGGCATCGGGGGGTTCGGATCTAATCAGTGCTGGTCGTACGCTGGCACCTGCGAGCCCAGAGTATCCGTGGGTGTTTTCTGATTAGGGTGTTGAAGACGACCCTGTCGTGTGCTATAGTGCCGTGGAACGGCCTAATGCGGTAGCGCAGCGCAGACCAGCTGACAGAACAAGAACAGCAAGGGCAGGAATATGGCACACTAGGTTAGAGCAGAATACCCAGGTGTACCTCTCACCAGCACTCCGCCACAAGGAGACATGAACGACATTTGCGCGGCTCAATGCTCGCACTCTGGAGTCAGACGGGCCAATGAGAAACGACCGTGGGGTTCGGAAGATGCTGTAAAAGGCTGAAGACCGGTCGGTGCAGTTGAGCACAGTTCATCTATCGACCGAGAGCGAGTATGTATCCCGTACACACCAGAAAGCAGCAGAACGGGCGAAGCGGAAGGTCCGCGATTGCGGACTCATCAGCAAGCAGTGTGCGGCGGCGGCGGCAGGCATGGGAGGAAGGGGAGGGGGGTCATACTGTCAGGGATACGCATGAACAAAACGTGTTTCAACGCACCCAGCAATTAAAGGACGAATTATGCTGCATACGCCGAGCCCTTTTCAGCTTCTAGAAAAATTCTGATTGTTTCTAGCGCAGACGGGGGTCCGATGCTTCATATGGCGGCTGAGCCACGATCTCGCGTGAGGTCATATCCGCCGGAGTGGGAGAAAAGGAGAAGGGAGAGATACGACAGGTCGATGAGTTGAATTGGTGGTTGTCATGGGTGTCGTTGAGGGCGATGCCATGTTTGAGATTCGTGATCATGTCATTGGCAGGTGGGGGGAAATGACGGGTTCAGTTACCTGGAATAAGGTAAGGTAGCTGCGACCTACCATTAGGCCTGCCTACCTAACCATCAATGGCCTAAGGCCAAGGCAAGGAAGGTGCAGTCCAGGGCACAAGCAGCACTGACTTTTAGTTACTTTGGGGTATTGACAGCAAGTGCGAGTGGGACATTTTTTTTCTTTCTGATTGTCAGTCACTACCGCAGACCTGGTAACGACCATTTGATTGATCTGCTTCTTGTTACTCTGTACGTACAGTTCTTCTTTTTCTTGATGCCATGTACCTATGATATGCATCTGCTTGCTTGCTTTCTTTCTTTCATCACCCACCTAATCACCGGCTCTCCCCTCCCCCATAATGGGCAAATCTCACGCCGCATGCCCTCAATATGGTTTGTGTGCTACCCTACCCACTTCCGTGCTGCATCATGTCTCACACACCAAGTCCCGTCAAATCATGGGATGGCACGAGAGGGGGCAGATCTGGCAGACCGTGGCCATTACTCTCCAGCCTTGCGTGGGTGTCTGAGACCACACAGACTATACCTAGTGTACAGACCCTCAATTCCCAGCCCAGCATTCTTCTGGAAGCAAGCAAGCAAGCAGGCCTCTCTCTCTCCAAAAATAGCCTCTGTCCGGCCTGCTTGCCCTGGGTACCCGGAGATGGTCTATGCAATGGCGCCTGGGCCATCTATCGACCACGAGACAACCTCCTCGTCTCATTCTCCAGGTCTCAGCATTCAGGCAGATTTCATCACAACGAACCGCAAGTGCATCAAGAAGCTAAGATCATGTTCGCCTGTCAAACAAGACGTTGTGCAAGTTCCGACGACCCCGGAGGAAGAAGGCCGACCCTAGGATTCAACCTGGGCTCGTACACTCCTGCTGCGCCATACCGCGATGGCATCATACAAAGTATTGGTAGGTAGGTATGCACCCTTGCCTTCGTCTAAGTCGATGTGGAGGGCAAACACGCCATTCTCTATGTAAACTGAGATATGGAAATATCCACATAGATTGATAGACGTCGTCCTGGTCTTCTTCCTGCCTTCTAGAAGGGAGAGCCCGGTCGCTTCCCGCTCGTCAAGCCCCTATTCTATGCACGCCCTTCCCACCCCCCATGACTATATCCTCGTCAATTTCGTATCCGACCATTTGGATCGTCCGCTGCAGTCGGTACGCCACGTACACACCCTTCCCCCCGATTACCCAGCTCGGCTTGCCTGGGGGGAAGGGCCTGCAGAATAAGGCAAGGAAGGACATGGCCATCGTCATTCGTTTCCCGCCTTTCCAATCATCCTGATGGTCATTCTTTGCATGCCCGTCAGTCGACCGGTATCGCAAAGTATCCATTCAGCAAGGGTTTTAAGCTACTGCTGCTAAGTTGCGAACTTACCAAGGGCATGGATATGTTCGAAATCTGATCGCAGGGTCCGCCCTGTCACTACACCAGCGAGGGATCCCACCGACGATGCCTGCTTAGTGAGCGGATAGCACCGTTGCCCTACAACGTTAATTTTTAACGTGCAACTTCTTTTTTTTTTCGTCCTGTCCCAAGAAGCAGCACTGACGCGACTGGTGCGCGGAAGGGCCATCAATCGATCTATGTATCAACGTTGCTGCCACCAGTCATCGCTTCGGCTTGGCGGAGTCTATCCGGTTGACATTGGGCGGGCTCTTCATTGGAGTCGTTGATGGAGTAGCACAGACAAGGAATGCTTACCCGGAGACTCGATACCATCACATCACTATTTTTGACTTCATTTAGCGTCACAGAGGGGCCCGCTCGTGTGTTGCGAACTGGAGCGACCTGCAAGGCCTTTTCTCGTCTGCATGATTTCATCGGTTGCACAACGAGATGGCTAATTCGGTCGGGGTCCCGGCGTGTCCCTGATCTACAGTACCGAGTCTCAAAGAAGAAAAGTTTCCACTGGCTGACCAAGATCTTCCAAATCTCCGCGCCTATTCGAGCTACTATACCGTACACCAACTGACTGGCATCGGCATTGCCATTGTCATTAGCACCGCGAGGTACCAAGACACGCTGTACAACATCAACACGATCTCATTACAATATCGTCCCGGATATTATCACCCTGTTCTGCGCCTCGTTCTTCTTCGTCGCACACGTCTCGTACGGCTCATTACTGCAGAGAAGTAATGATCTCCTTCCAAACTTTCGGAGGCCCCTACCGTCGCGGAGAGACTTGCCGAACTGGAAGCGGAGCCCACGGAACGGGGTCGCTTGATACTACTACGACTTGGCTCTCGGCCTCTGAGGCTCTGACCCCTAGGAAAAGCCATTGCGGCTCAATTCCCATGCTTGCTGCGCATGACCTACCATGCCTTCGCCAATAGCGACTCGATCGTAGGGAGATCACGCAGTGGGACGATTCCACGCGAGCGTTGCGAGAGCCTCCTGCCCAACAGGCACTGGCGCGTCCCAGACCAGACAGACCGCCTCTACCAGGTGGTTATGCCATCATGCTGGACCATTTTTGTCGCTAGGTATCGTGGACTGGAGATGACGACGTGTCCTACCCGACGAGCCACCTCCAGGTAATTAATGTCCTTCTACACTACCTACGTACTACTCACAGCGAGGCTGCCCTGAGCCGCCCATCTCAGCCGCAGAAATATGGAGAAGCAGAGGTTAAACTCGATACGGCGCCTGCCCTCCCCCGCGCGACCTTGCTCTTAACGCGCATCTTACAGGAGCTGTTTCGTACACCCCTGATGTGTTCCCGCACATGGGGGTGGCTTGCGACTGCATTCCAAATCTAATCAAGTAATGCGCACATGGAGACAATTACTTGTGCCTGGCTAGCGAAATACACAGCCCATGTGAAAATCTCCGTCATGTCCAAGATGTCAGTCAATACGGATTGCGATGCAGGCGGGACAATGCCAATCGCAAACCCTGGACACCCTCGCGGGCGCCGTGCCTGTCTGTACATCTGCTATCCGTACTGCTACGGTACGTGCCCCCCAGCCTAGCATTCCCGCTTGCGTCAAGTGTCTGTCAGTCATCGGACAGGACATGCAGTTCAATCTTTTCACACCACTACTGGTAATTCCATCTTTACTGGATAGGATTGGCTGCTAATTCAGCAACCACACGTGCTCAAATCGTGGCTGGGCTGGGTTGCGCATGGATGGCATGAGATAAGCCAATTTACCTCGAGGTTGTTCTACGTCAGCCGCCATCTCGGCGAGGCCTTTACTATGGCCAGCGCTCTGGCCTATGTAGGTTACCACGCCGGCGTTTGTCAGCGCCGCACGCATTAGTGATGGGGTTCAACTTCCAAAAAGAGCACCCCAATGCACAGGAGTCGGGCCACTGGCTATAGAAGGTGTACACGCAATAGCTGCAGGAACCGGAACCATCCCCGAGCTGATTGGCCAGGTACCTGCGCCCGTGAGAAAAGATTTGCACAATTCCGGAAGGTTGCCCTCTTTGTCGACTGTCCGGTGCTCATTCGTCGGGGCGGAAGGATCCAAAACCTCGTTTCCAAGTTCGCATCATCATAACCACGTCAATTAATCAAAAGCCATGAGCTACGCATTGCCTCTCTTGCTTGTCAGTCACGCCCCAAAGGGACGCGGGAGAAGAAACCCAGGCCCACGACGGCGGGCGCGCTGATCACGGAACACCAGGAAGGGAAATATTTGTTTCTTCTTCTCGTTGATAGCGTTGCATTGTACCGAAATCCGGGATACTCTCAGCTGCAATAGCAGGCCGCAATAAACTGTCCATTCGGCATCACGTCTTCGGCTTAATCTTGGATCAAAACTGCAACTCGCACCGGCCAGCCAATGGAATAACACGTAACGCAACCGCCCAGTGTGAATGCGCGGGCAACTGGCACCCCTCGCGGCCTCGCCGCTTATTCCCCGGGAATTATCAAATACAGCAGTGCTGATTCTATTGCACATGGTTCTTTCAAGATGAACATACGAGCCGGAATCGCTATTCGTCTTTCTTTTGTCTGTTCTCATTTCGGACTTTCTACCAAATTGGCAATAGACTTTCATGTTGTCTCAAGGCCAAGTGACATGTCGCTATTCGCCAGAAAATTGTAAGCGCGTCTCTTGCACGGACCATTGAGGCTGGAAAAACTAATTATGGTTGCGATGACCTATATTATCCGCGGATGCGAGGTCGGCTCGGCAATTGGCATTGCCAACATCCCTTGGGTCAGGAAACAAAATTATAGTCGGGTGGGTTTTCCCCATTTCTGTAGCTATTTTTTGCAACAGATCTCTCTCACCGTTTGGAGAATCAGTTTTACAGTCTACAGTTCCTTGAACTTAGCATTCCCGACCCAGGTGTATAAGATCAGCGCCCGCCCCATACGAAACTTTTTCTGGCGCCCGCGCAGCGGTGGGTCTCGCAAAGACACGCAACCAAGATACGCAATACGAAGGCCGATCCACCGAGGACTTGTTTGCCCTTTCAACTATTATAGCCAGGTTACATTTGTTATGACAACGGACACCCGCGAATGGAATGGTATTGCATGAGAATACCACCTCGTTTCCTGTTTCGTTTCTTCACCACTGAAGTTTGTTTGGTCAATTGGGCAAATTTCTTGCCGAGTTGCGGCACCCTGACGGGGTGTCGCGGATAATTTTTTGGGTGTTATTTTTTTGGTATCTGCTGAGGAAACAATGCCACCACAATAAGGAAGCAATGTAAACCAAGGGTCGTGGAATTGAAACACGCTGTAGACTTGATTGTTTTTGCTATTGTTGCTGTAATTCAAATGAATTATTTCTGTATTTTGACAACTTTCACTCACAGTTTCAGTGGTGAGGCTATCGAGCTTGTCCATAGACTCTTTCGCTGGCGGCGATGGGCAGAAATCGCATTCATGTCTCTGTATCGTAGTCTCAGAACATGTGCAGAATCAATGAACGCGTATCGTCGACAAGGAATATGACCCGGAAGTGAAGTCTCTCCGATGAAAGAATGAAAAGAATTCTCCGATGCCGTTGGAGACCTGATCTGATTCCTGGTCATACGAGCCGAGTATGTGGCTGCCTGTGAAATGTGCGACTATAGAAATATGCCTTGTTCGCTCTTCTTTAGCTTTGGTAGTCTTGGAAGGGTCTTGTTCTGCCTAGCAGTGCTTTGATTGTGTGTTTCTTGCCTGAATATTTGGCTCATGGTCTGATGCCTACGTATTCACAGACTGTAGCAATAAACACCAACATTGCTAGACTCTGATCTCTTCGATGATGTCTCTTTCACGACAAGGCTCTGCTAGACAAAGGCGAAAATATCTTGGTAGCCTGACACCTCAACCTATTGACCGCCATGGCCGACAAGTCGTCCTTATCGCCCAGATGGAAGCGTCAATGGCCAAAAGGGAGCATGTCTGAGGCATACAACCGCATCTAAGGGGGGGGTACGATGCCTTGAGGCTCGCGATGAACTCGATACTACCGGCTTGGAATATAATTTAAAGATCGTCTCGCCTCAAGCTTACTGCCATCAATCCATCTACAGATCATCAGAACCGACAGATCAGCCTACTGCCATCAATCCATCTGCAGATCATCAGAGACGACAGACAAGCCAGGTCAACCAAGACAGCAACAACCGCAAAACCCACCCCCAACGTGACCATGCCTTCCATGTTGATCCATTTCAGTCACATCCTGTCGGGCGGCACCGACGAGAGCTGTGACATATGCCGACAATCGGCCGTCAGCTTCATCCGCACCGACGACAAGCAGCTGTTCGAGGAGGACATCGCCAAGATGGCCACGGTCCACTTCGCCGCGGGCCACCGCGACGACGCCGAAAACTACAATCCGGCGCCTCTCGACGAGGTCGAGATCATGTGGGTGGACGACAACGTCCCGCGCTTCTGGACCACCAAGACCCTGCGCCTGAACGCCGAGCAGCATCGCCGCCAGTTCGACCACTTCTACTGGACCCGCGATAGTGCCGTGTACTGCATGTTTCGGACGCCCTCGATGAAGCCCAGGGCCCCTCCGGTTCTCTTTTCGCCAACTCCGGCCGAAGAGGTCGTGCCCGCGCAGACCGGCCAGCCCGCCTTGCGCTCCGCCGCCGGTCCGTCGTCTTCGGCCTTCAACGGCCAGCCGGGCCAGACTGCTCCTCAGCCGGGCAACCAATTTTCTGATCTGCCCTCCCCCGGTATCTTCTCCATGAAGGTTCGTGATTCCTAAATAGTGGACTTCCATGATGATAACTATCCTATCCCATCTCTCTCCCTCCTTAGCAATGACATGTTCGATAAACAAGCTCGTCAGACTAACTCCGTCTTCAAGGGAGATACAAACCAGCAGCCGCAGCACAGAGACGTGACCGACCGAGCTCAAGACGGCCACGGATCGAAGAAGGCGGGTGAGCCGAAGCCTGCGCACCCGGCGAACCAGAATGGATCAGCCAACCTCTACCACCCACAAGAGCCTTCGCAGGCATGGCCTCAGTCCCAGCCCTCCGTCTCGGCCCCCGGCAAGCCCCAGCAGACCACCGCCTTCGCGCCCCAGCCTCCCAAGCCCCAGGAGGCCGAGTTCGAGATGCCCTGCCGCCGCCGCTCCATGCAGCACGCCGCGGGCGAGCAGACCCTCGCCGCCGCCTTCCGGGCCGGCCAGACGCTGCCGCATCAGCACCCCCTCGCCAGCCAGCACAAGGCCCAACAGGGCCCCGTCGCCACCACCACTGCCGCCAACGGTCCGCCCAACAGCAAGGCCCGCCCCGAGGTCGGCGACCGCAACGTCAAGAAGCTGCCGCGCAGCGGCATGCGCAAGTGCAACCCGACGAGCAACACGTTCAACTTGGACGGCGTCGGCTTCGGAGTGAGCCCGGCGGGCTCCCCGCAGAAGGTCGTCCAGCAGCAGCACGCCGAGACCCGTCACCCGCTGGCTGCGGAGCCGCTGTATGCTGATTCCGACGAGCCGATGCGCGATGCTAGTGGTTGTTATGATGTGTTTGACGGTCGCGGTGGCTGGGGTTGTGGTAATTGATGGTTTGGGCGGGCGATGAACGAGATGATCTCAGGGAACGAAGATTGAGATTGGAGATTGTGTGGCTTTGCAATGCAGTTGACTTCGCTGTGTTGATGTACTGGCTCATGATGTACTGGCTCATGATGTACTGGCTCATGATGTACTGGCTCATGATGTACTGGCTCATGATGTACTGGCTCATGATGTACTGGCT